>JARYGA010024661.1:0-279369 GCA_030545235.1 Helianthus tuberosus | reverse complement strand
TAAGTACGAACGATTTAATAACCAATTATTCTATTAACACCTAAGTTTCACATAACTTTGAGATTTTCTCGAAAAGTCTTTGTTTTGATTATATTAGCGTGTATATATATATATATATATATATATATAGGGTAAGGTTCATGCGAGAAACCACCTTTATTGCGAGAACCGCGAGAACCAATGTGAACACAACCTAAAATAGCTAAAAAAAACCTAACACCCACCCCCACCCCCCCCCCCCCCCCCAAGCTAAATGCTAAAAACTAAAACCCCCAAAAAACCTAAAAAAACCTTAAACCCCCCCCCCCCTAAAAAAACCTAAACCCCCCCTCCCCCACCCCCCAAGAACCTAAACCCCCCCCCCCCACCCCCCAAGCTAAAATGCTAAAAACTAAACCCCCAAAAAACCTAAAAAAATCTATAAAAAAAAAAATTAATATTTTTTATGTTAAAATCGCTACTTTTAGTAGCCAAAATCTTTTTTTTTTTGTTTTTAAAAAAAAAAAAAAAAAAAATTTAAATGTTTTTTTTTTTGCTACTAAAAGTAGCGATCTTTTTATAAAAAATATTTAAAAAAAAAATTGTGTGTGTTTTTAGCTATTTTTAGGCATTTTTTAGTTGTGTTCACATTGGTTCTCGCGGGTTCTCGCAATAAAGGGTGGTTCCCTAACGGATCTTTGTCCTATATATATATATATATATATGTGTGTGTGTGTGTGTGTGTTCATATATATATTTTTTTAAATTTTTCGCGACTTAAACGATTTTGTTGGTGACCCTCATTCTGTTATATCCGTTGTCACACCCATTTATAAGCAATATATCTACGATTTGCGCTTCGTAATATATTTACACAAACGTGAACATATTATCATATATTGTTATAACACGTATTACATCAACTTATATATTATATCATTTTTAAAGCATTTACACATGAAATAACTCATCAAGTTAACCTATGTATTATTTTCATGCTCGACAAATAAGTTATATATATTTAATGTGACATTTAACCAAATCATCGTTTTAACCGTACATGCTTACATGCATAGTTTTAATTCCTACTATCATGTCATCACTTTACATAACACGTTACACATACTCATATTCACATATCATATTATAACACATAAAATTCACCCTTAAACAACCCGTTTTCGCGTACGTTGAAATATGCGTATTTTACCTTTTCGATAACGTTTTCGGGCGTCGGAAGTCACGTATGACTAACCAAACACCAAAGATACTTAATATAAGTTTAAAATACCTATATTTATTATAAAAATATCAGTTTACAATCTAATTTAAAACAGTTTTGCAAAAATCACTTTAAAAGCCGATTTTTACCGTTTTTAACGCATAGTCTTGTACCGAACATTACCATAATCATCCCAAATCGTCACGACTTGATATTTTAACACAACACATGTTATTTACTGATTAAAATGGTGGTTATACTTATGATAGTGCAGGTCTCATGTAAGACACATAAATCATGCAATTTCACCCACGTTGCTACTTTTTAAGCTATATGTACAACATGCAAAGCTACCAAACTTATGACATAATTTTATAACATCATAACACATCATATAACATTATTTTTAATGTTCATATTCTTTTTTAATTCAATTTCATCATATCATTTCAAGTTCACCAACTTATGGTTATTTAAACATCATATATAATTATATACAAGTATCTAATCACGTTTATCATATCATCATCATCCAAGATTTTAAATGTATCTACCATACATTTTTTATAACATTCAAATAAATCCAAGAAATCATCTTCATTTAATCATTCATCAAATCATCAAATCATCAATACAAGTATCATTCTAATACTTTTATGAACTAACTAACAAATATCATTTGCATGCATACATATGTACATATACACGATTCACATATATACATATTCATACTTTAAAAATTAACTTTTAATATATTCACCTTTAATCATATGAACTTTTATAAAAATCCTTTTGATCATACATGCAATTCACCTTTCAAGAATCACCATAATCATATCTTAACTTTTATCAAAACACAACCAAATACCCACATATACATATACCTATGTGTAAGACCCGTATAACTTCAACCTTTTAAATTAAAAATTTAACTACTTTTCTTTGAATTTGACAAAATTTTCATTAACAGATTAGTAGATAAGTTACTAACTAAATTAACATTCAAAATAAATTCATGATACATAAGTATTCCTTAGATTACATAAGTATTTACTAACAACATATAATAACAAAAGTTGCGGAAACCAAGATCTTCATTGTGTTTGGTTTGGTAATGGTAGCTTGATCACCATCCAAAATGCTTGTGAACAACCTAGAGCTGGAAATTTTTATAAATTATTAGTGATTAAAACTTGTAAATAAGCAACATTACGATTCATAAGTTTAAACAAGCAAAACAGGAAAACAGAACACAGGCACGGCGTCGACGACGCCGTCCCCTTGCGTCGGCGACGCTATTCTGAAATGGGCGTCGGCACAAATGTGTCGTAGACAGACGCTTAAGGCGAAAACATTACGATGAGATAATGTAGTAGACTCTAATTTATCAAGCATGCATCAGAATCACTTTGATTTATAGCTGAATTTGATGGATTTTGTGATGAAGAACAAGAACTAGGGTTGTTCTCCTTTTTTCCCCTCTGGTTCAACACACCCACACTCACACATCTGTGTGGTGTTTTATTTTTTTTATTAAGTTTCCACCTTTTACACAACTAGTCCTTCTAGTTTCTTTATTGATCCATTATTAATTTCAGTTAACACATATTCCTACCTATATTAGGTGCATGGTATTTATTTAGCTATTGGGTATTTTTGGGGTGTTACACTACGACTCATATGTACACACTTAACACATCCATTTTTGTTTGATGAAAACCATTTTCTTGTTTAGATTTCAAGTATGTGAAAAATCTGAGCTTTTGAGAAACTTTCCATTAATCATCATCATCAAAAACAAAATATAAATTCTAAATTCCATTAATCATCATCATCAAGAAACAAAATATAATTCTAAAATAAATTTATACCTTTCAAGAATATAAATGGGTTTTTGATGATGGTTTTTGTGTTAAAGAGCTTGCATCTTCTTAAAAACTCCATGGATTGCGCTCCAAATCTTTGATGAAACTTGGAAATGACTTTAATCTTCATGAACTAGTTGAAACTTTTGAAAATGGATATGGAATGTGTGTGTACGGTTATGGGGTAAAAATTGAAGAAATATAAAGTGTTGATTATTTTCTAATTGGTTATGGTGGGTGGTGGAATGTTGGAAAGTGTTATGTGTAAGTAATAGACTTACACATGTCCAACTATAATTCTTGGTGGGCACCCCCATGGGCCGTCACTTCACCACACACACTCCCATATCATGCATGCATATGTGTGTGTGTGTGTATATATATATATATATATATAATCTAGTTAAATACAGGTATTTAACTGACTACCAGTATTTTATCTCGCGTTTAAATTGTGTTTTAAGGCGTTTAAAATTGTTTTTATCAATCTATAATAATTAACACGCCATAGTATTACTGAATAATATTTTATTTGTCTAGACTGATTGCGTTATCAGTATTTTGCAGTATACGCGCGGTATTACGCAATGTGCGCTTAAACTCACAAAATAGTGTTTTTAAACGTTTTAATTAATTTTTCTTCACGAATATGATTAAAAATAGAATTTTAATCATAATGGAATATTTTTAGGATTTTAACGTTAACCGGGCAGTCACCGACGTTCGTTTCGCATTTTGTTCGTTACGCGATATGCGTTTATCTTATTATTGCAAACATAATTTTTAACAAAGTTTGGATTTACCTGTCACACCCTGACAGCGTTAAAACAACAAACCACGGCGGAAACATCAGGGAGTGTTGTAACAGAATCATTGTTTCACAACACATGGATTAAAGTTCTGTTTTATTGAATCAAGTTTATTACATTGTCTTGAAATTAGAAACAAAACATGAACAAATTGACTTTTATTGTTATTAAGTCACTAAGGCCTTGTCCATTCCTATGTGAGCATGCATCAATATCATCATCAAACATCATCAACTATGGTACCTGAAACATATGTGAAAATACGTCAGCATAAAAATACCGGCGAGTACATAGGTTTTATGTGAGTGTCAGATTCATGGCTCGTTTACCTTTTGAAATAACTCAAACAACTTTGTTAATTGATATTAGAAAACTTAGTTTTGTAAAATGTTTATATTGTGAATTGAAATAACCAAGTTAAAACAAATTTGTTATAATTTATAAAACCTCGATGCCATGAATCTTAACTCCAAAACATTTGTTTATGTAGACCCAGTGTGACAACCGGTAATTAACGACTTATAATTACGTGATTAACAAATGTTTAGACGATAATAACTAGTGTTTAAGACACGTATTAACTTAATTAGGCTCGTGGAATGCCTAGGAACGCCTGTCTGACTTTACAGTGCGCGTATGGTGATTTTCGGAATAACTGCTGAGCGATAAGCGATAACGAACTGACACCATACAAAATACTGACAACGCCGGAAAATACGAATTTTGTACATATTTTTTATATATGTGAAATTGGTTTTGTGAGTTTATTTAACTTCGAACGCCTCAAAACGCAAACGTGAACGAAAAGCGCGATTGTAGGAACGCACTGGCAACGAAACGAAGCACTGGACTCGTGTATTGCCTGCAAAATCGAAATATTATGACATATTTAGCGCCATAATCGATTTTTAATGCTCACAGCTAAAACCAAATCGCAAAACGGACACGAAATGACGAACTACACGTTTTACACGATTTAACGTACCGACAACTTACGCGATTAATATCGACTATCGATATCATTTATACGAAGTTTTGACCCTAAAATAATATTACACGACATTTTACACCGAACGGGATTCGAAAACGGGCTTCAGAAACGATTTGGGCCGCTTAAAACACGTTAACGGGCCCTGGGCCCAACCCACATTTAAACCTAACTATAAAAAGGCTCCTTACACTCATCCCCTTCATTTTTGCAAGAAAACCCTAATTCAAAAGCATATGCAGCCGCACACACCTGCTGCCCTCTCTCTTCACGTCACTACTCCGATCACCGGAGATCGGAACTCCGGCCGACACCTCTCCAGTCAGCCGACGCACACCAGACACCCCCCCCTCGACAAGCTCCCAACTGCAAACACCCCCTCTTCTCGGTCCCACTTTCTCACAAGAATGATGATTTTGGGTTGCTGATGATGATCGGAGACGGCCTACAAGCATTATGCAGTCACGGGTTCGCGATTATTCTCTGGTGAGTGTTCTTGACTTCCTCTCCTCCTTTCTTTCAAGATCTGTGACGATCCACGTTGTTCCGGCATGATTTCAGGAAGGATCGGAGTGGTGGTGGTAGTGGTGCGACGCCGGCGACGGCACCTGGCAGGCCGACGTCACGGCGTAGGTGGTGGTGTCATTTGGGTGCTCGACGTCAGTTTCAGTTCGGGTTTGGGTAGTCTCGAGATTTCAGCTTCGTTTCTTTCCCGGTTAAGTTCGGTTCAACTCTGATCTGGGGTTCGAGTAGTCACATCAGCAGGATTGGGTCACGGTTCACGTCAGTTATGTTTCGGATTCACATCGGGTCCGATTCGGTTTGAGTCTCTGTTCAACAGTCAAACGGGTTTTGGTTCGAGATCGGTCAAGCTCAGATCGGGTTCAACACGTTCAGTTTAGAAAGCGGTTCAGTTGACTTGGTCAAACCGAGTCAACTCAGTCAAACTCGAGTCAACTCAGTCAACGAAGTCAGTCGGTCAACATCAGTCAACACGCAAGACCCGATAAAGTTTAGGTGTAGCGAGTCGTTATTACGCCAGTTTACATTAGATTTTAGACTTATACGCGACCCGAGCTCGACCCGAATTGATTAAATATTAGTTTATTTTTGATATCCTGGACGAAAAGTTTTGGCATATTTTGATTAAATATATTTTTTGCGACATTGTTGAATTTTGACAAATAACGACAACTTGAGTTGTCGGGGTTATTCGAAAAACAGAGGAAACTCTGTCCGATTTTCTTAAAAATCCGAAATACCAAACATATCTATATTGTATAAGCGACGCCTATCGAAGTATTTTTCGCTAAATGAATATAAAGTATATCTATACTTTTGGCGACGTTTTATGAGTTACCAAAACAAAGTTATAACATCTCGACAAAACACGAGCTACTAGTTTACGAAATTCGCATACTTTTATAAAATAAATATAATTATTTATATTTATTTTAAACGTCTTTACTCGAAGTATGACACCTTGCCGTAAGATTCATAACAAACGATATCATTAACCGACTCGATACGATAACAACGAGCTATATATATAATTATCTACGCTTTTTATTCGCGATGACTAACACGATTTCATAAGTATATTTGAATATATACATATAAAATATATATTCTAAATCACTCGAAAACTAAGTCGATCTCGAAACTTAGTTTTATCCCGATTATAAACGGGATCAATTAACCATAGAATGGTTATTCTAAAATCAAGATAGCACCTTAATAGAATCGTTTAGTTAACGATTCGGTAGAGCTCGGACACGTAGTTTGTAGGATCAGTTTTGACCTCTCGAATGAGTCAATCAGAGCTAGTGCTTACTGAAAATGTGGCGGAAACACATTTTCAGCATGATACAAAGAAAAACGTAACAGAAATGAGTAGAAACAGAAGATTCACACTTAAAATACTTTTTCTTCTCTTGATAACGCTTGTCGTACAGTCAGCAGTTCGACGTTGAATTCATGAAAACGTTACAAATGAAGAACACATCAGGGGTATATATAGGAATCCTGGTCCGCTCATATGACATGTCCATAAAAGCGATCCAGACTTCTAAGCTGGTTCGCTTTTGTGGTCACATGCCATAAAAGCGGACCTCAAACTTGAAACTCATAAAATTACACTTTTACCCCTTGTACTAACACAAAATAACCTATCTGGACCCTATACATTATACTAGTATTTCAAAGACGCAGGCTTTAGACATTGTGCATCAACAAACTCCCCCTTGGATGAAGCCGCAGTCTTTGTCTTGAATATAGGTCTTCAGATAGCTTTGAATTTAGCGCAACCCTGATCTTCTCATTCTTTATCCTCCTCTATGCTCCCCCTTTCATCAATCTTCCAAGCATTTAGGATCAACACTTGGATTACCAGCAACAAGCTTCCTCTTGTATCAAGCTCGTCTTCAGACTCCCTCTAAGGCTCTGCTATCGGGATCTTAATCTGGATCTTTTACCTGCAAATCTCACACATTTATAAGAATAGACATTTTAAATGTCCAGAATTGATAATCTGGTTCTTTCACAATTCTATAAAGATTTGATTATATAAATAATCCAAACAACTAAACTTTTCACTTTTCAATTAAATTTTGAACCTTTTAATTTTCAAAATTATTTTCTTAATGACACATGAGCAAAATCAGGGTGTTGTTTTCAAAAAAATTTACATTTTGACACTTTTCAGATTAAACACCGTCACACCTAGTTAACTAAGTCCAAGTTAATGGCCTTAGTTAACTTGCTTAGTCCACCAAGTCCAAGTTAATGACCTTGGTTGACCGAATTATGAAGTTCTCTGTCATTTTGTTTTAAAAACAGTTCAAATTAATGAACTTTTCAACATTTCAAACATTTGCACATTTTATCTTTCAAACATTTTACCAATTCTTTGTTTGCAATCACAGCTTTCCCAACCCTCATCAAACACTAACATGTTCTGCACTTAGGCTTTGATCTTCTGATTCCCAACATCGGTTGTCGAAAAATAAGATGAGAAAATAAAATCTTTTTGGATTATTTAACTGGATAAACTGAAACTATGTACACACAATCTTTTTGTAAGCGTGTTAAGGGATCATATCAGCTGCCGACGAGATACAAGTACCGTTAAGCTGTTATTTCATTTTAAGCATTAAACAATTCACATAGATTGCCGATATACTGATCCTCTTAAATTCTCACAAAACTTTCAATCTGCTAGGGATACAGAATTAGTGTTTTAGGACTTAAACATCTACATGTGTCCCACCTCAGTATATACTCCCGTATCCAGACCCCAGTATTCAGTCTTACAGGTGAATATACCTAGATGATATCTGTAAGGGGTTAATTGCGAGGGCCGTGAGAGCTCAGGTCGATCTTTCGATACGCAGAGAGATGACGGCTTCGACTTTTGGTGGGTCCCCTTTGGGGATCTTCTTTTCAACAGCACATGATTAACCATTTTGCAATGTGTTATCATTTTTTATGCTGAGGGGAGGCTTATATTTCAAAGCAGCGTAAAGTATTCTCCGGGGACTAGGCCATTGCTTCCGCAAAATCAGAAGTCCCGGGATAATACCCCAGATATCACTAAGCATAAAGACCTAGTATCTCAGAATACGGGACCCTTCAAACAGGATTTCAGGGGTTACCTATATATCCTGGAGGTGTTCCCCACGTAGATGCAAGTAAATTTTATGTTTATATCCCAAACTAATCTACTGATTTTGTGAAAACCAATCGGCACATCTTTAGTGAGACTGCTTAATTGCATTTTATACATTCCAAATCTTTAGCGTACTGCACCTGTCTAGCTGATGTACTATCATTTCCCTTTCATACACAAACTCATTTTTACTTTTTCAAATGTTTTTGGTTTTTATAGATTTTATCATGTTTTTGTATTTTTCTGCAAACTTTCTCCCCCTAAAAAGAAAAACATATTTTTGTGTTTTTGTTTTTATCAAGGAGCAGAAAATAAACTGTACAAAGAAAATTGACAACACGATATGGTTCACGTTAGATCGCCGCCCAACTCGGCTTCACATTCAACAACCCTCCCAGATTGCAGATTTTTCATCCCATTCAATTTTAAAAGATAATAAAATCTCTTTTTGTCAAACGGTTTAGTGTAAAAATCAGCTTTCTGATCATCGGTGCCCACATGTTCAATCCGTATTAATTTCTTTTCGTGACAATCTCGAATAAAATGGTGACGAATTTCAATGTGTTTTGTTTTCGAATGATGAACCGGATTTTTAGTAACATTTATGGCCGCTTCATTGTCCACAAATATCGGAGTATCCAAGAATTGTAAACCGAAGTCGCGCATCTGCTGTTGGATCCAGAGGATCTGCGAGCAACAGCTAGAGGCTGAAACGTACTCAGCCTCACACGTGGAGAGCGCAACTGCAGTTTGCTTCTTGCACTGCCAGGTAACGAGCCGAGTTCCGAAGAACTGGCACCCAGCAGTGGTGGACTTTGCGTTCTGTTTACAGCTACCAAAATCTGAATCAGCGAAACCGGATAAAGTAAAATCATCCGAACGAGGATACCACAAGCCGATGCTTGGGCAATCCTTCAAATACCGTAAAATGCGTTTAACTATCGTCAGGTGTGATTGCTTCGGATTCGACTGATATCGTGCACACAGACATGTCGGGTACATGATGTCGGGACGGGAAGCTGTGAGATACATTAAAGACCCAATGATCGATCGGTATATCGTTTCATCCATCTTCACTCCCTGTTCATCCGGACAAATACCATGGTTCTGTGCGAGGGGGGTTGATGCAGGACTGCAATCTGTCATATCAAACTTGTCTAGCACATCCTTTACATACTTTGACTGGTGAATGAAGATTCCGTCGGGCATTTGTTCTACTTGCAGCCCGAGAAAGAACTTCATCTCCCCCATCGAACTCATTTCGAACTTCTTTTTCATTACTCTCTCAAACTCTTTACACAAATCGTCGTTGGTGGAACCGAAAATTATATCATCCACGTAAATCTGCACAATCAGCAAGTGTCCTGCTTCTTCTTTTGTGAACAAAGTGCTGTCTACTGTTCCTCTTGTGAACCCGTTGTCCAACAAGTAAGTCGAAAGAGTCTCGTACCAGGCTCTCGGGGCCTGGTGTAGACCGTATAATGCTTTATCCAATAGGTACACCTTGTTTTTATTCAGTGGATCTGTAAACCCCGGTGGTTGTCCCACATAAACTTCTTCTCGAATCTTGCCATACAGGAATGCTGATTTAACATCAAGTTGATAGACTTTGAAATCTTTCCAAGATGCAAAGGCTAAAAAAATGCGAATTGCTTCAAGCCTTGCAACCGGCGCGTAAACCTCATCATAGTCTATTCCCTCCTGCTGGCTGAAGCCTTGAACCACTAAACGTGCTTTGTTCCTCACCACGACTCCTCTATCATCTCTTTTACATTTGAACACCCATTTCGTCTTTATCAACTTCTGATTCTTTGGCAGATCAACAAGTCTCCAGACGCCCAATTTCTCAAACTGTTGTAATTCCTCCTGCATAGCATTCACCCAACTGTCTTCGGTCAATGCTTCTTTGTAGGTCCTGGGTTCTATCTGCGAAATAAAACATTTGAGTGAGACTTCTTTCTGCAAATCAGCAATATCTGAATAAAAACATGTAAAAGCTTGGTCTATCTGATGTCTCGTCTTGACACCACTCTGTAGATCGCCGATAATTTGTTCTGAAGGATGGTAAGATAGGGTCCGTGGCATCACAGTATCAGGTACCACAACTTCCGATTCCAGATTTGAAATGTCAAGATCGACGATTTGATCAACAGCCTCTTCTGATGTCTCATTTGGTTCCTCGTCAAAGGTAGGAGCGGGTTCCTCCTCTGAGTCGTCAGAAACGTCAAATGACGGAGCTGGTTCCTCTGGTGGTATATGAACGGTTCCACTTGGTCCAGCTTCATCATCATGAGTACCCACGGTGGGTATAGGAACATCTAGCGGTCTAGATTCCGGCTCTTGCAAGTGACTTTGCTGATACAAGTACATGAGAGCAAGTTCCTCCTCACTTGGCTCGGATGGCAAATGAAACGATTCCCAGAGTTTATCGTAGTCAAATAGGAATCTTTGTCCGGGAAGTTGTTGCGATGGCGTGTGCTTCTGACAATCCACATGATGGACCTGAATCACTTTCCCCAGACACGGTACAAATACCCTTTTTAACGGACTGGCGTATCCTACGAAAAATCCTTCATTCGCTTTTGCTCCGAATTTACCATCAGCATCTATGAAAGTACACGGAGAGCCAAAAGGTTCTAAGAACTCAAGATTTGGCTTATAGCGATGCAACAGCTCGAAACAAGTCTTTTTATATTTCTTCACTGTCAGAACTCTATTCAGTGTATAGCAAGCCGCTGAAACTGCTTCACTCCAGAAGAAAATCGGAAGCTTTGAATCTGCCAACATAGTACGTGCGGTCTCGATCAGGGTTCTATTCTTTCGTTCAGCTACGCCGTTCTGCTGTGGTGTGTACGGGGCACTGAATTCATGAAGAATTCCCTTCTCGTTGCAGAATTCGTACATCTTGTTGTTCTTAAATTCCGTTCCGTTGTCGCTCCGAATCCTCCGGATTGGCAGTTTATACACCTTTTCCATCTTTTTGAAAAGCACCATCAAAGATTCAAAAGTTTGATCTTTTCGTTCCAAGCACACTACCCAAGAAAATCTCGTAAAGTCATCAGTCACCACCAAGCAATATATGTCTCCGCTGATACTCTTTACGTTGACAGGCCCGAAGAGATCCATGTGCAATCTCTCAAGAGGTAACCTGATTGTATTCACCATCTTCAATGGGTGTGACTTCCGGGTTTGCTTTCCCTTTTTACAAGCTACACAATCATCATTTAAGTGAAAATTCTTCAAATTAACACCATCAACCAAATCATTATGTACCAAAAAGTTCATTTTACGAATATGAATGTGACCCATCTTACGATGCCACATTATTGAATCTTTTTCTGTCGCTTTAGACTTTGACACAAAACACTGTTTCTGATGAGTTGTTGGAGTTGCGATGTTCATATCAAGATAATAAAGATCATACTCCCGTGGAGCACGCAACAACACCATCTCATCATGGATTTTAAACCCTGGTTTCAAAACCACACATTCAGTTTTTGTAAAATGTACACTAAAATCTTTATCACAGATTTGTGAAATACTGAGTAAATTGTTTGTTAACTCTATTATGTAGTTCACTTTGTCGAATGAAATTACGCCATTTGACAGCGTTCCTTGACCAACGATTCTTCCACCTTGGTTACCGGCAAATCCAACATAGCTTCCATTTACAGATTTGACATCATATAACAAAGCAAGCGTCCCAGTCATATGTCGTGAAGCACCACTATCCATGATCCATTTTGACAATATAGACTTGGGCAGCCCCTGCAAACATTATAACAAATTTATTCAAACAATGAACTCCATGACTTTTTGACTTCTGAAACACTCCCAAACACTACATCACACTTCTCATCATTCTTAAGGAAGTCAAATGTGACGTTTGGAACATCAGTTTTAACTTTTGGTTTTTCTTCATTTTTGATCAGAGGAAACTCTGCAAGAAATCTATCAAGTTCAAATTCAAATTCTTGTTTATCATTAGCACCCACTTTTGATGCATAAAATTCCTTTGTCCCTTTGACCTTTCTGTCAACCATTTTTTCAAAAATATTTTGAATTTTGGGATTAAAAGCTTTTGAATCAAACTTTAACTCAATCTCCATTTTCTTCATCTCACCTGATTTTGATTTAATTTCAAAAACTTTTGTTTCATTTTTCAAAATGTTTTCCATCTTTTTCTCCTCGACCGATGGTTTTGACTTAGCAACCCATGATTGATTTTCAAAAGTTTTTGTTTTTGGATAAATCTTTGAAGTCTTTTGAGACTTTGAAGATTCGCCAATCTCAAATGTCGATTTCAGCTTATCTTCCGACTTCAAAGATTCTCCTCTTTTCAAAATGCGAATTGGAGAAACCATCGGCTTTTTGCCCTTTGTGTTAACTGGTGATTTAGATTGAGATTTTTGAACAAATGGTTTAATGACAGGTTTTTCAAAAACTTTCTTGCATTGTTTTGCCATGTGTCCGATTTCATTACAGCGATAGCAAACTCTTTTATCATACTCGACAAAAGTTGACTTGAACGACTCTTCTTTCAGTTTCTTCGCTGCATTGAAATCGTCAACTGCTTTTTGACTAAAAATGTATTCCTTTTCTTCATCAACACTTGGACCAGCAAGAAATACTGGTTTGTCACTCTTTTTAGCCATCCCTTTTTCAAAACCAATTCCTTTTTTTTTCAAATTGTTACCATTTTTCTTGTTATCATTTCCTTCCCACTTATTTTTGCCCAAGTTGTTGGAACATGACATAACAAATGACTTTTTAGGTTTTGAAAAGAATTCTTTGTTGTTTATCACATCAATGTCAATTTCAACCAATTTGAAAACCTTTTCAACATTTTCAATTTTAACATTCTGAAGAGGATACTCAAAATCGGAGTAAAGTTTGTCTGTTCCAATCATAGTGTATACAACCATAATCGGATCATCATTCACACTCTTGTCCGATTTCGGTATGAACCGTTCCAAAAAATTACCCTCTTCACATTCAAAACTGGAACTTTCCAAATGTGTTTTTACAGTTTCAAAATCTGAGTTATCACTCTCTTCATCTAACACTTTGTCAACAACGGTCTTTATAACCTGTGACTCATTATCAGTGTCGGACAGAGAGAATGTAACATCAATGTTCTCAGGCAATTCATCCTCAATTGTCTTCAACTTGAGATTCAATGCAGCTTCCACCCCATCTGGATACTTTTGAGTGTAATGATTCCACATTGGGGGTGGAACACTGTTAAAGACCGGATCAACATATGGCTGCTGTGGAACAATCTGTTCAAGGACATATGATGAAGCCACATAACTCATCAATTTTTTATCAATTCGATCATTTTCAATTTTAGCTAATTCTAATTCTTTCTTTAATGATGCGATTGTGTCAATATGAAAATTTACTTCCACTTGTTTATCAAAAAGTGTTGCTTTTGCTAATTTTGTGGCTTTATCATTTTCAACACTTTCTTCTTTAATCATTTTAACTGATCTGGCTAGAGTATCATATGCTTCTTTAACTTGTCCTAGATCAAATTTTAACATATCAGCATGTTCTTTCAATTCCTGAAACTTAGTGTTTTTTTCAAGACACTCCATGCACGGTTGTAAACACTTTTGGCATGGTGTTTCAGATATTGAATCCACTATCTCAACAGCTTCTGCTTCATGAGCAGTTTTTACTTCCTGTTTACCGACATTTTCAGACTCTGACTCAGACAGTTTGACTGATTCGTTTCCCTGAACTCCAGATTCCTCTTGTTTGACAGACTCACTACTGACAGACTTAGACTCCTCAGATTCTGAGTCTACCTCTCTCAGTTTCGCCATGAGAGCCTTGTCAGCAATTTCTTTCAATGTGTCTTCGTTCATTTCCTTTGTTACATCGATCATTTCTTCAACAAATTCTTTCTTTTCATCATATCTTGGACACAATCCGGTCCTTGGTTCTTCAAAGAAACCTGCAAAAGATTCAAAAATTTTAGGAGGCATGATAGATCTCAAAGAACTAGCTAATACCTCCTGCTCAGATTGAGATTGATGAACTTCAGCAGCTATTTCTTCAAAATTATCTGCTTTTTCAGTAAAAACCTCTTCAACAACTACAGAAACATCTTCAGTAACTGTTTCCGGTTCAGACACTATCTCAGAAATTTCCACAACTTCAGCCATCATAGCCTGTTCATTGCTACCGGGAATATATTTATCCCAGCTAAACCCTACAGCTACCTTCTCATCGTCTTGATTCACGATCATCGCCTTTTCCGGTTTATTCTCAATTTGTGGTCTTTGAACAGTAGGCTGTTGATTTGGTCGGTGATAGATGGCTTGCTTGTAGTAATCTTTTGTGAAAGGGTTCTGATGGTTGTTCACTTCACGATTCGGGCATTCTCTCTTAAAATGACCACGTTCTTTACACTTGAAACACGTAACTTTCGATTTATCGAACCCTAACTTCTGATCAGGACCTGAGAGACTGTTTCTGCCTGTGATCTCCATAAACCGTTGTGCTCTTCTAACCAAACTTGCCATGCCCCATTTTATATCAATCAGTTCAAGCTCCTCCGGGTCTATCTGGTCGTAATCCTCTTTGGTCATATCAGGATTACCAATCCTACCCGCCACTAAGCCTTCATAAGCCTCTAGAACGGAAGCAAGTACTGCAATGTGTTGTCTCGCGACAGTTTCAGTAATTTCATTTCCATTCTTAATATTCACCGCGATGTTGCACTGCACCCCAGAAACATAAGCCTGATTATTTGAACTTGTAGAGCTTTGAGGTGAAGACTGCTCTTGAGCTTTGGAGTTTGGATCATAGTTCACAAATGGTGAAGGCTTGTTTGATGGTGGAGTGTTTGTAGAACCACTCAAATTTGTATCAGCACTAAAACCCGTCTGTATCTTTGGACTTTGATTTGTTGCTCCAGGAATACTTCCTTTGTAATACAGAGATATGTCTTGCTGCACATTTGCTGAATTCATTTGTTTAATCTTTGTTAGTTCCAATTCATGTGCCTCAATTTTCTCAATGAAACCACTCAAATTCATACTAGCAAAATTTGTATTGTTCTTTAACACCATCAGATACGTTCCCCATTCATCATAAGGTAATGCGTCTGCTAATTTGTCGATCCACTCTTCATTTGTCTTGGTTATCTTCAATCTTCCCATCTCCAAAACCAAATGACAGTATCGTTCAATCAATTGCTTCGTGGTTTCTCCTTTCATTCCCGTAAAAATGTCAAACTGCTTGTTTATCAATGCCTTTTTGCTTTTCATCATCTCTCCACTTCCTTCAAACTTTAACAACAATTTATCCCAAAGAGATTTTGAATTGTCTTCGTGATGTAACAGTACCAAGATGTCCTCCTTAATTGCTTGTTGAAGGATGCTCATCATTTTCTTTTCAGCCTTAAAGTCAGCTTGTTCCGTTTGGGTCAAACTTCCCATCACTTTCGGATGACCCATAGCATTAATAGGAGGTACATACATATCATCAATCTTCAACCAGCTCTCAAAATGATTAGCTTGAACCCACGTTTTAAATCTTCCTGCCCAACTCGAATATTCGTCGATGTTCATGAGTTTAGGAGGCTTTTGCATTGTTCCCAGTTCGTTTTCTAAGTTGACATTTTGCATAATGCTAGCTGGACTTTGTACTGCACCAACTCCCGAAAACATGTTGTAAAAATCTTGGCTTTCCATTTTAGTCGTAATAAAGAAATGTTTCAAACAATTCTGAATAAGCAAACCACAATGGCTGAATAAGCTAATCACAGAAGTAACACTAAGCGAACCACCACAGAACTTTGGAGCGAACCAGAATATTGCACTAAAAGCGAACCAGGCAGTTCACTTTCGAGCGAACCTCAAATGATCTTTGGAGCGGACCATAACAAATGTTGTTCAAGCGGACCAGACGAGCGAACCTCAAATATTGTACTAAGAGCGAACCAGAAGCATGACGTAAGCGCGAACCATATTCACGAGGGTTTTTGGATCACTTTTCGGCTGTATTTTGATTCAAATCTTTCAAGGATTTGTTATTAGTGTATTTAACACCTGTTGTCCAAATTTCAGTCCATTTCCACCGTTCAAACAGTCCAGATTTACAAAAGTTCGTGTAAAACTCTTCGTATCTAGCAAACTAACTCGCAACTGGCTCTGATACCAATTGTAGGATCAGTTTTGACCTCTCGAATGAGTCAATCAGAGCTAGTGCTTACTGAAAATGTGGCGGAAACACATTTTCAGCATGATACAAAGAAAAACGTAACAGAAATGAGTAGAAACAGAAGATTCACACTTAAAATACTTTTTCTTCTCTTGATAACGCTTGTCGTACAATCAGCAGTTCGACGTTGAATTCATGAAAACGTTACAAATGAAGAACACATCAGGGGTATATATAGGAATCCTAGTCCGCTCATATGACATGTCCATAAAAGCGATCCAGACTTCTAAGCTGGTTCTCTTTTATGGTCACATGCCATAAAAGCGGACCTCAAACTTGAAACTCATAAAATTACACTTTTACCCCTTGTACTAACACAAAATAACCTATCTGGACCCTATACATTATACTAGTATTTCAAAGACGCAGGCTTTAGACATTGTGCATCAACATAGTTTAACTACGTTGTTTTATTAGAAAACTTATACGTATTCCTTCGTAGGAATGTCGTAGTTGCACGCTAGCTAAATACACGTTCTTGGAACGGCACTAAGGAAACACGCTAAGCTAGCTTTGCACAGGAATGTCAAGGTGAGTTCATAACCCCCACTTTTTACTGTTTTACATTTTTATAAATGTTTTCGGGGGTGGAAAGACATGCAAGTTTCGCAAAAGTACACAATATTTCGATGAACGAAAACTATATATATTTCTAAACCATTTCGCAACAGGATTTCAACGAACTCAAATGGTTTACGAAAAGTTCATGCTAAACTTACCGGTTTTTACAACAATACAAGGTCTTCGAAACATGCATGAGTTTTCATGACGTTGGCAAAGGCCCAATGTCACTAGGACTGGATAGTCCACTAGGGCAAAGGCCCAAGGATGTGGGCAAAGACCCAATGTCACTAGGACTGGATAGTCCACTAGGGCAAAGGCCCAATGACACTAGGACTGGATGGTCCACTACTCACTAAGGGCCTTAGGCTCTCTAAAACTGTACAGTGAAGTCCTCGCTCCTAATTGGAACTATAATCACCTGCTAGTCGACCGTCTTGACTAAACGGTTTGGCGAGACACTTGCTAGCACAGGGTGGGTTATAGGCTCATGCGGTCATGTTGTCTTCGTCGTACACGGACATTGACGGTTATACAATTTATACAAACACAAGATTTTCAAATGACATGCCAAAGAAAATGGTTTTATTACATTCTCTCGACATTACTTAAACCGGTTATCAAAAAGATTTGTATTAAATCTTTTTCAAAACAAACTATGAACTCGCTCAACTTTATGTTGATTTTTCGCATGTTCTTTCTCAGGTTGCATGTTACAAACTAAGGAACGGTTGGAATAGGAGAACCCAAGGGATTTCGAGTACTTAGCGGGCGTTTTCATTCTAGAAGTCTTAGCTCAAACACTTCCGCTGTGCAATGAAGATACCAGTCCAGTCACGCCAATGCTCTGATATTTCGGGGTGTGACAGATTGGTATCAGAGCTATAGGTTTCAGCGAATTAGGTTTCTGTAGAGATACCTAGGCTTTAACCTCACTATCCTCTGAGGACTTAGATATCAAGAATTGAACACATACTGAACGCCTAGGACTTGAATATGGGTTCCAACCGTTGCCAAAAACAATGAGTCAACTATTTTGATTTTAAACATGCACAAGAGTTGCGTTTTATACACGATACATGAAATGATTACATACAGTAAGCAAAACCTTGAGAGTTTTGATAACATGCATTTAGGACCTTTGGAGAATTCATGTCAAAATCCATTAAAGGTCATTACGTAGGAACTGCAACTATTAACTCGGGCAAACGCCATTATATTGTGTCGTCTATGCTATCTTTCTTACCCGAGCAGGTAACCTACGCGGAACGAAACGTTAGTGCACATGAATACATGAAACTCAAATTATACGTCAAAGGATGTCGGAGCACATCACATTCTACGTGGAACGAAACGCTAGTGCACAAGTATGCATGAAACTTAAACTATACGTCAGCGGACGTCGAAGTACATCACACAACTTTCAAGGCAAGGCCTTTGGAAAACATGATTGAGCACAACAACAACGATGCTAATCCCGTCAGCGGGAGAACTACGGGTCGAAATGCGGCAAATTGCCATGCGATCACACAAGCGACATGAACCACGCCGAGGTACGTTTAAACAAGATTTCACAACAGTCAGTTTTTAGTCTAATGAGACTCACAACTATTGGTGTTGCAAAAGAAGTCACATGTCTTCGCATTCCCCCTATTTCATTTATGACAAATACGCAATGTTCGACATTCCATGGCAATGTCACTTAACAACGGTTATCACACGAACTTCCAGGTAAAGTCCTCGAATTTCTTTTATTGAAATTCTGATTTTTGCATATAGTGAGTAGATTTCTCCATCTCTACCCCCCCCCTAACGGTCATTGCATCACGAAGATTTTATTTCATGATAGCGAACACTCAATTGTTTCATTTCTTGACAAATTCATCCGATACGCATGCATTGTTTGATGCGCATGTGGTTTCACTCCAAATTGTTGCTTTATCAAAGTCCAAATATTGTTTCGCTATACTTGATCTTTGCATTGTGATCTAGATGACACGCATTATTGCAAAGCGTTGACTCTTTGATATCGAGTCGACAGATTTCTTGGAAAACTTATTTTCTTTTGAGCGGCATACATGGTTTTTCGTTGTAAGCATGTCGAAACTTTCTTATTGATACATGAATTCATTATTGGATTGTGTTTCAACCAAGTTCAATTTATTGAACTTGCTCTCAATATATATATTCGATTCAAGATTCCATATGATGGATTGAGGTCATCATATTCGAAATAATCCTAACCAGCACTTTATTTGCTTTGAATCATAACATGCTTGTTTGGTCTTCGACTTCATTGAATCGTTTCTTTGATCACGATCACCTTGTGGTGGCGTCTTTCACAAGTTTGAAGCTTGCGCTAATCTCGTTGCTCACATCATGTACGAATTTAATTATTTATTTATTTTTTTATTAATATTAAATCCGCTTTGTTGAATAATCATACTAAAGAAATCTTAACACAATCGTGTGTTAAGATAATGGTACACAAATTCATGTCATATTTCGGTGTACCTCCTAACGATTCTTTCAACATTGATCGAACATTTTGTGATATCCATTTCTTTTCATCATCGATCGAAAAACATTATTTATTTGTCTCATTTTCAATCGAAAATCCTATGAGATTTGTTTGAAACAAACATTCAGAATTACTTTGTTGAACCTTTCATCTGATTCAAAACACGGTGATACTTGTTCGTTCACCACTATTATTGAATTATCCCAATCACTACGACACCTTGTGGTGTTGCTATAAACTTGTAGCTTGTGCTAATCACGATCAGTCGGTTCATACGAAACTATATATGCTTTTCGTTTGACACATCATTTAAGTAGTCTTAATGCAACTATGTATTAAGGCGATGATACACCAGGTTCGGTTGTATTTCATTCCGGTGTATCCTTTCAACTCAATAATGTCAACACGTTGATTTTATTCATTTAACGGTTTGATTGTTGATAAATCATTTTTATGACTATATTTATTTGAACTTGTTGAATTTGAGTTTCAATCATACAACCAACACCAGTTTCCGTTGGTAGTGAATTCTATTGTTTCAAAAATTGACTTGCATATTGTGAACGTTCATTTGGAAATTCTATTGGTCGAAATTCCTCTTTTGTTGAACCCCGTAAACTTGGTTGCATTGGTGATAGTATCACTACGCTTCGTTCACTTGACATCGATTTCTGGAACAAACTCAGTTGAACCGTTGGGTTCTTGTTGATACAAAACGACCTTGAATTCACATAATTCAAATAAGTCTTGATTCGATTATGGTCATTCACTTTGTTATTATTCGGACTTACCTGCGAACAACACAACTCTGAGGAGATAACATAGTCTAAATTTCGAGGACGAAATTTCTATAACAGGGGGAGAATGTGACAACCGGTAATTAACGACTTCTAATTACGTGATTAACAAATGTTTAGACGATAATAACTAGTGTTTAAAACACGTATTAACTTAATTAGGCTCGTGGAATGCCTAGGAACGCATGTCTGACTTTACAGTGCGTGTATGGTGATTTTCGGAATAACTGCTGAGCGATAAGCGATAACGAACTGACACCGTACAAAATACTGACAACGCCGGAAAATACGAATTTTTTACATATATTTTATATATGTGAAATTGGTTTTGTGAGTTTATTTAACTTCGAACGCCTCAAAACGCAAACGTGAACGAAAAGCGCGATTGTAGGAATGCACTGGCAACGAAACGAAGCACTGGACTCGTGTATTGCCTGCAAAACCGAAATATTATGACATATTTAGCGCCATAATCGATTTTTAATGCTCACAGCTAAAACCAAATCGCAAAACGGACACGAAATGACGAACTACACGTTTTACGCGATTTAACGTACCGACAACTTACGCGATTAATATCGACTATCGACATCATTTATACGAAGTTTTGACCCTAAAATAATATTACACGACATTTTACACCGAACGGGATTCGAAAACGGGCTTCAGAAATGATCTGGGCCCAACCCACATTTAAACCTAACTATAAAAAGGCTCCTTACACTCATCTCCTTCATTTTTGCAAGAAAACCCTAATTCAAAAGCATATGCAGCCGCACACACCTGCTGCCCTCTCTCTTCACGTCACTACTCCGATCACCGGAGATCGGAACTCCGGCCGACACCTCTCCAGTCAGCCGACGCACACCAGACACCCCCCACCCCTCGACAAGCTCCCAACTGCAAACACCCCCTCTTCTCGGTCCCACTTTCTCACAAGAATGATGATTTTGGGTTGCTGATGATGATCGGAGACGGCCTACAAGCATTATGCAGTCACGGGTTTGCGATTATTCTCCGGTGAGTGTTCTTGACTTCCTCTCCTCCTTTCTTTCAAGATCTGTGACGATCCACGTTGTTCCGGCATGATTTCAGGAAGGATCGGAGTGGTGGTGGTAGTGGTGCGACGCCGGCGACGGCACCTGGCAGGCCGACGTCACGGCGTAGGTGGTGGTGTCATTTGGGTGCTCGACGTCAGTTTCAGTTCGGGTTTGGGTAGTCTCGAGATTTCAGCTTCGTTTCTTTCCCGGTTAAGTTCGGTTCAACTCTGATCTGGGGTTCGAGTAGTCACATCAGCAGGATTGGGTCACGGTTCACGTCAGTTATGTTTCGGATTCACATCGGGTCCGATTCGGTTTGAGTCTCGGTTCAACAGTCAAACGGGTTTTGGTTCGAGATCGGTCAAGCTCAGATCGGGTTCAACACGTTCAGTTTAGAAAGCGGTTCAGTTGACTTGGTCAAACCGAGTCAACTCAGTCAAACTCGAGTCAACTCAGTCAACGAAGTCAGTCGGTCAACATCAGTCAACACGCAAGACCCGGTAAAGTTTAGGTGTAGCGAGTCGTTATTACGCCAGTTTACATTAGATTTTAGACTTATACGCGACCCGAGCTCGACCCGAATTGATTAAATATTAGTTTATTTTTGATATCCTTGACGAAAAGTTTTGGCATATTTTGATTAAATATATTTTTTTGCGACATTGTTGAATTTTGACAAATAACGACAACTTGAGTTGTCGGGGTTATTCGAAAAACAGAGGAAACTCTGTCCGATTTTCTTAAAAATCCGAAATACCAAACATATCTATATTGTATAAGCGACGCCTATCGAAGTATTTTTCGCTAAATGAATATAAAGTATATCTATACTTTTGGCGACGTTTTATGAGTTACCAAAACAAAGTTATAACATCTCGACAAAACACGAGCTACTAGTTTACGAAATTCGCATACTTTTATAAAATAAATATAATTATTTATATTTATTTTAAACGTCTTTACTCGAAGTATGACACCTTGCCGTAAGATTCATAACAAACGATATCATTAACCGACTCGGTACGATAACAACGAGCTATATATATAATTATCTACTCTTTTTATTCGCGATGACTAACACGATTTCATAAGTATATTTGAATATATACATATAAAATATATATTCTAAATCACTCGAAAACTAAGTCGATCTCGAAACTTAGTTTTATCCCGATTATAAACGGGATCAATTAACCATAGAATGGTTATTCTAAAATCAAGATAGCACCTTAATAGAATCGTTTAGTTAACGATTCGGTAGAGCTCGGACACGTAGTTTAACTACGTTGTTTTATTAGAAAACTTATACGTATTCCTTCGTAGGAATGTCGTAGTTGCACGCTAGCTAAATACACGTTCTTGGAACGGCACTAAGGAAACACGCTAAGCTAGCTTTGCACAGGAATGTCAAGGTGAGTTCATAACCCCCACTTTTTACTGTTTTACATTTTTATAAATGTTTTCGGGGGTGGAAAGACATGCAAGTTTCGCAAAAGTACACAATATTTCGATGAACGAAAACTATATATATTTCTAAACTATTTCGCAACAGGATTTCAACGAACTCAAATGGTTTACGAAAAGTTCATGCTAAACTTACCGGTTTTTACAACAATACAAGGTCTTCAAAACATGCATGAGTTTTCATGACGTTGGCAAAGGCCCAATGTCACTAGGACTGGATAGTCCACTAGGGCAAAGGCCCAAGGACGTGGGCAAAGACCCAATGTCACTAGGACTGGATAGTCCACTAGGGCAAAGGCCCAATGACACTAGGACTGGATGGTCCACTACTCACTAAGGGCCTTAGGCTCTCTAAAACTGTACAGTGAAGTCCTCGCTCCTAATTGGAACTATAATCACCTGCTAGTCGACCGTCTTGACTAAACGGTTTGGCGAGACACTTGCTAGCACAGGGTGGGTTATAGGCTCATGCGGTCATGTTGTCTTCGTCGTACACGGACATTGACGGTTATACAATTTATACAAACACAAGATTTTCAAATGACATGCCAAAGAAAATGGTTTTATTACATTCTCTCGACATTACTTAAACCGGTTATCAAAAAGATTTGTATTAAATCTTTTTCAAAACAAACTATGAACTCGCTCAACTTTATGTTGATTTTTCGCATGTTCTTTCTCAGGTTGCATGTTACAAACTAAGGAACGGTTGGAATAGGAGAACCCAAGGGATTTCGAGTACTTAGCGGGCGTTTTCATTCTAGAAGTCTTAGCTCAAACACTTCCGCTGTGCAATGAAGATACCAGTCCAGTCACGCCAATGCTCTGATATTTCGGGGTGTGACAGATTGGTATCAGAGCTATAGGTTTCAGCGAATTAGGTTTCTGTAGAGATACCTAGGCTTTAACCTCACTATCCTCTGAGGACTTAGATATCAAGAATTGAACACATATTGAACGCCTAGGACTCGAATATGGGTTCCAACCGTTGCCAAAAACAATGAGTCAACTATTTTGATTTTAAACATGCACAAGAGTTGCGTTTTATACACGATACACGAAATGATTACATACAGTAAGCAAAACCTTGAGAGTTTTGATAACATGCATTTAGGACCTTTGGAGAATTCATGTCAAAATCCATTAAAGGTCATTACGTAGGAACTGCAACTATTAACTCGGGCAAACGCCATTATATTGTGTCGTCTATGCTATCTTTCTTACCCGAGCAGGTAACCTACGCGGAACGAAACGTTAGTGCACACGAATACATGAAACTCAAATTATACGTCAAAGGATGTCGGAGCACATCACATTCTACGTGGAACGAAACGCTAGTGCACAAGTATGCATGAAACTTAAACTATACGTCAGCGGACGTCGAAGTACATCACACAACTTTCAAGGCAAGGCCTTTGGAAAACATGATTGAGCACAACAACAACGATGCTAATCCCGTCAGCGGGAGAACTACGGGTCGAAATGCGGCAAATTGCCACGCGATCACACAAGCGACATGAACCACGCCGAGGTACGTTTAAACAAGATTTCACAACAGTCAGTTTTTAGTCTAATGAGACTCACAACTATTGGTGTTGCAAAAGAAGTCACATGTCTTCGCATTCCCCCTATTTCATTTATGACAAATACGCAATGTTCGACATTCCATGGCAATGTCACTTAACAACGGTTATCACACGAACTTCCAGGTAAAGTCCTCGAATTTCTTTTATTGAAATTCTGATTTTTGCATATAGTGAGTAGATTTCTCCATCTCTACCCCCCCCTAACGGTCATTGCATCATGAAGATTTTATTTCATGATAGCGAACACTCAATTGTTTCATTTCTTGACAAATTCATCCGATACGCATGCATTGTTTGATGCGCATGTGGTTTCACTCCAAATTGTTGCTTTATCAAAGTCCAAATATTGTTTCGCTATACTTGATCTTTGCATTGTGATCTAGATGACACGCATTATTGCAAAGCGTTGACTCTTTGATATCGAGTCGACAGATTTCTTGGAAAACTTATTTTCTTTTGAGCGGCATACATGGTTTTTCGTTGTAAGCATGTCGAAACTTTCTTATTGATACATGAATTCATTATTGGATTGTGTTTCAACCAAGTTCAATTTATTGAACTTGTTCTCAATATATATATTCGATTCAAGATTCCATATGATGGATTGAGGTCATCATATTCGAAATAATCCTAACCAGCACTTTATTTGCTTTGAATCATAACATGCTTGTTTGGTCTTCGACTTCATTGAATCGTTTCTTTGATCACGATCACCTTGTGGTGGCGTCTTTCACAAGTTTGAAGCTTGCGCTAATCTCGTTGCTCACATCATGTACGAATTTAATTATTTATTTATTTTTTTATTAATATTAAATCCGCTTTGTTGAATAATCATACTAAAGAAATCTTAACACAATCGTGTGTTAAGATAATGGTACACAAATTCATGTCATATTTCGGTGTACCTCCTAACGATTCTTTCAACATTGATCGAACATTTTGTGATATCCATTTCTTTTCATCATCGATCGAAAAACATTATTTATTTGTCTCATTTTCAATCGAAAATCCTATGAGATTTGTTTGAAACAAACATTCAGAATTACTTTGTTGAACCTTTCATCTGATTCAAAACACGGTGATACTTGTTCGTTCACCACTATTATTGAATTATCCCAATCACTACGACACCTTGTGGTGTTGCTATAAACTTGTAGCTTGTGCTAATCACGATCAGTCGGTTCATACGAAACTATATATGCTTTTCGTTTGACACATCATTTAAGTAGTCTTAATGCAACTATGTATTAAGGCGATGATACACCAGGTTCGGTTGTATTTCATTCCGGTGTATCCTTTCAACTCAATAATGTCAACACGTTGATTTTATTCATTTAACGGTTTGATTGTTGATAAATCATTTTTATGACTATATTTATTTGAACTTGTTGAATTTGAGTTTCAATCATACAACCAACACCAGTTTCCATTGGTAGTGAATTCTATTGTTTCAAAAATTGACTTGCATATTGTGAACGTTCATTTGGAAATTCTATTGGTCGAAATTCCTCTTTTGTTGAACCCCGTAAACTTGGTTGCATTGGTGATAGTATCACTACGCTTCGTTCACTTGACATCGATTTCTGGAACAAACTCAGTTGAACCGTTGGGTTCTTGTTGATACAAAACGACCTTGAATTCACATAATTCAGATAAGTCTTGATTCGATTATGGTCATTCACTTTGTTATTATTCGGACTTACCTGCGAACAACACAACTCTGAGGAGATAACATAGTCTAAATTTCGAGGACGAAATTTCTATAACAGGGGGAGAATGTGACAACCGGTAATTAACGACTTCTAATTACGTGATTAACAAATGTTTAGACGATAATAACTAGTGTTTAAGACACGTATTAACTTAATTAGGCTCGTGGAATGCCTAGGAACGCATGTCTGACTTTACAGTGCGCGTATGGTGATTTTCGGAATAACTGCTGAGCGATAAGCGATAACGAACTGACACCGTACAAAATACTGACAACGCCGGAAAATACGAATTTTTTACATATATTTTATATATGTGAAATTGGTTTTGTGAGTTTATTTAACTTCGAACGCCTCAAAACGCAAACGTGAACGAAAAGCGCGATTGTAGGAATGCACTGGCAACGAAACGAAGCACTGGACTCGTGTATTGCCTGCAAAACCGAAATATTATGACATATTTAGCGCCATAATCGATTTTTAATGCTCACAGCTAAAACCAAATCGTAAAACGGACACGAAATGACGAACTACACGTTTTACGCGATTTAACGTACCGACAACTTACGCGATTAATATCGACTATCGACATCATTTATAGGAAGTTTTGACCCTAAAATAATATTACACGACATTTTACACCGAACGGGATTCGAAAACGGGCTTCAGAAATGATTTGGGCCGCTCAAAACACGTTAACGGGCCCTGGGCCCAACCCACATTTAAACCTAACTATAAAAAGGCTCCTTACACTCATCTCTTTAATTTTTGCAAGAAAACCCTAATTCAAAAGCATATGCAGCCGCACACACCTGCTGCCCTCTCTCTTCACGTCACTACTCCGATCACCGGAGATCGGAACTCCGGCCGACACCTCTCTAGTCAGCCGACGCACACCAGACACCCCCCCCCTCGACAAGCTCCCAACTGCAAACACCCCCTCTTCTCGGTCCCACTTTCTCACAAGAATGATGATTTTGGGGTGCTGATGATGATCGGAGACGGCCTACAAGCATTATGCAGTCACGGGTTTACTATTATTCTCCGGTGAGTGTTCTTGACTTCCTCTCCTCTTTTCTTTCAAGATCTGTGACGATCCACGTTGTTCCGGCATGATTTCAGGAAGGATCGGAGTGGTGGTGGTAGTGGTGCGACGCCGGCGACGGCACCTGGCAGGCCGACGTCACGGCGTAGGTGGTGGTGTCATTTGGGTGCTCGACGTCAGTTTCAGTTCGGGTTTGGGTAGTCTCGAGATTTCAGCTTCGTTTCTTTCCCGGTTAAGTTCGGTTCAACTCTGATCTGGGGTTCGAGTAGTCACATCAGCAGGATTGGGTCACGGTTCACGTCAGTTATGTTTCGGATTCACATCGGGTCCGATTTGGTTTGAGTCTCGGTTCAACAGTCAAACGGGTTTTGGTTCGAGATCGGTCAAGCTCAGATCGGGTTCAACACGTTCAGTTTAGAAAGCGGTTCAGTTGACTTGGTCAAACCGAGTCAACTCAGTCAAACTCGAGTCAACTCAGTCAACGAAGTCAGTCGGTCAACATCAGTCAACACGCAAGACCCGGTAAAGTTTAGGTGTAGCGAGTCGTTATTACGCCAGTTTACATTAGATTTTAGACTTATACGCGACCCGAGCTCGACCCGAATTGATTAAATATTAGTTTATTTTTGATATCCTTGACGAAAAGTTTTGGCATATTTTGATTAAATATATTTTTTGCGACATTGTTGAATTTTGACAAATAACGACAACTTGAGTTGTCGGGGTTATTCGAAAAACAGAGGAAACTCTGTCCGATTTTCTTAAAAATCCGAAATACCAAACATATCTATATTGTATAAGCAACGCCTATCGAAGTATTTTTCGCTAAATGAATATAAAGTATATCTATACTTTTGGCGACGTTTTATGAGTTACCAAAACAAAGTTATAACATCTCGACAAAACACGAGCTACTAGTTTACGAAATTCGCATACTTTTATAAAATAAATATAATTATTTATATTTATTTTAAACGTCTTTACTCGAAGTATGACACCTTGCCGTAAGATTCATAACAAACGATATCATTAACCGACTCGATACGATAACAACGAGCTATATATATAATTATCTACGCTTTTTATTCGCGATGACTAACACGATTTCATAAGTATATTTGAATATATACATATAAAATATATATTCTAAATCACTCGAAAACTAAGTCGATCTCGAAACTTAGTTTTATCCCGATTATAAACGGGATCAATTAACCATAGAATGGTTATTCTAAAATCAAGATAGCACCTTAATAGAATCGTTTAGTTAACGATTCGGTAGAGCTCGGACACGTAGTTTAACTACGTTGTTTTATTAGAAAACTTATTCGTATTCCTTCGTAGGAATGTCGTAGTTGCACGCTAGCTAAATACACGTTCTTGGAACGGCACTAAGGAAACACGCTAAGCTAGCTTTGCACAGGAATGTCAAGGTGAGTTCATAACCCCCACTTTTTACTGTTTTACATTTTTATAAATGTTTTCGGGGGTGGAAAGACATGCAAGTTTCGCAAAAGTACACAATATTTCGATGAACGAAAACTATATATATTTCTAAACCATTTCGCAACAGGATTTCAACGAACTCAAATGGTTTACGAAAAGTTCATGCTAAACTTACCGGTTTTTACAACAATACAAGGTCTTCAAAACATGCATGAGTTTTCATGACGTTGGCAAAGGCCCAATGTCACTAGGACTAGATAGTCCACTAGGGCAAAGGCCCAAGGACGTGGGCAAAGACCCAATGTCACTAGGACTGGATAGTCCACTAGGGCAAAGGCCCAATGACACTAGGACTGGATGGTCCACTACTCACTAAGGGCCTTAGGCTCTCTAAAACTGTATAGTGAAGTCCTCGCTCCTAATTGGAACTATAATCACCTGCTAGTCGACCGTCTTGACTAAACGGTTTGGCGAGGCGCTTGCTAGCACAGGGTGGGTTATAGGCTCATGCGGTCATGTTGTCTTCGTCGTACACGGACATTGACGGTTATACAATTTATACAAACACAAGATTTTTAAATGACATGCCAAAGAAAATGGTTTTATTACATTCTCTCGACATTACTTAAACCGGTTATCAAAAAGATTTGTATTAAATCTTTTTCAAAACAAACTATGAACTCGCTCAACTTTATGTTGATTTTTCGCATGTTCTTTCTCAGGTTGCATGTTACAAACTAAGGAACGGTTGGAATAGGAGAACCCAAGGGATTTCGAGTACTTAGCGGGCGTTTTCATTCTAGAAGTCTTAGCTCAAACACTTCCGCTGTGCAATGAAGATACCAGTCCAGTCACACCAATGCTCTGATATTTCGGGGTGTGACACCCAGATCGAAAATCGTTTTTGTAATAAAACTCGAATGGTTTATATTGTTAGAAAAACCTTGTAATATAACTTTGTTTTGATAACATTTGCCCAAGTGATCTAGATAACGCAACGATATAAAATGTGTTAAAAGCACTTATATATAGGAAGTACCAGCGGCGTATCCACCATGCTTTTAACACATTACACCCACCCCGTTACTTAATCACTACCCTAACCCAACGGTTCAAACTGTTCCAAACGGTTCACATAAATCAATCAGTTCCAAACAGTTCACATAAATCAAACAGTTCCAAACGGTTCAAATAGCTTAATCAGTTCCAAACAGTTCACATGGATCAAACAGTTCAAATAGTAATATAAACCATAGCATTTGTTTAAAAGACTCGAAAACATTTGGCACATATGAATCACCCCAAAATAGTTTAAAACGGTAAAAGAGGGGACTATGTACTCACTTGAGAATTCTTAGAAGTCTTGAATAACAACCAAGTAAAGCTAGAGGGATCACGGAATCAAACGGCACCTAATATAGGTAACTATGTTAATAGACCGGACCTAAATCGGAAGATCGGATAGGATGAGGTTTCGTAAACCAAATGAGTATTGGAACTCATATGACATGGTTTAACAAAGCCTACATACTAAATCGAAACCTAACCTAAGTGCTTTCGACCCATTACGACCCATTAAGGTAGCTTACGCTACTTTAACGCGTCGTTCGCGCAAACGTGCGTTCGAGACGCCTAACTAGTCATATGATAAGTTTTATATGCCTAAACATGTTTACATATGTTTCATAATCAGTTAAGTGACAAAAGTTTAAGTTACATATGCTTAAATATCAATTATGCATGAAAAGGGCATTTTGGTCATTTTACCTAAGGCATATAAATAACCTATCATACAACTAATTAAACTAAGTGACCATAAGGTATAACCTCGGAAGGTTATTCCTTATACATCTATGGTCACTAAACATGCTTGGTCGGATCCTAATGATCGACCAAACGGGTCGGGTTCGAAAGCCTAAGCGGTTGTTTAGACTGCTTATCTTACGACCCTATATAAGCACTAAACTAAAAGTGACGAGTTAAACATGTTTAACAAAGTTTGAAAACAAGTTTGATATCAAAACAAACGGTTTTGATACCCAAGAATAGTTTGGTCACAAAATACGCATAAATACGCATTTTGACCGAAACTATGACTCGTCACTACACCTAATCAACGTGGTAATCAGTAGGTATAGTCACACGAGACTCTAACCATCGTGATTACGCTCACGTTACAAAGTTCAAACGAACTTTGTGTTGACCATTGACCGGTCAAAGCAGAAAGTCAAACACTATTTGACTTTTACGCTTGAAAACGATAAAAGCACGAAAGAAACTTACAAAGGGTCCAAGCTAGGAAGATCTTGATTCAAGTTGCTCAGGTATGAAGTGCTAAACCCCAACTTAGAGCAATTGAATCAGATTTGTGAGGAAAGAATGAAACCAAGTTGGGTATTTATAGAAATCCCACAACCGTTAGGATCGTTCCTCGCAATTCGTGCTTCGATCTTGGCCTTACACTTGGGCACATGGTTTTTAACACAATAGGAACACTAAAAACCATCAAAATCTAGCCCATAGAGTGAAAGAAACCATGTGCAAAACAAAGGAACAGCTGGGTTTTGCTGGAAACTGATTTTTACTGATCTACGGGTCTCTCGCGCCCCGCGTAAGAAATGGGCTTCATCTTACGCTCCCCTCCTGAGCCAATGTTTGGCAGATTGTCAAAATTGGTCTCTGCAGCCCAGAAACTTGGTTTTCGATGTATTTTTGGCACGTTTAAGCCCCGTTAACCCCATTTCAAGGCTCTAAAATGAAGTTAAAGTATAGGGAACTCAAAATATGCTCAAAAACATCTCAGATGTCGGTTCGTTTGGTCGTACGGTTGCGTTATTCGGTTAATTACGACGGGAGTCGTAACGGACGCAAAAACGATCCAAATTACGCGACGAATGAAATTTTATCATGCCAATCACTAAAATAAAATATTCTAATGATTACATAAATTTTTGGATGTCCGGATATATTCAGAACGTAAGATATGCGCGAAAATGCAAACTTATGCACTTTTTGACGCTTTTAGTCCCTGTTGATCAAATAAGTTTATTTTTGCGCACCAAACACCTCAACGCCTATTTCTAAGCTATGTAAAGGATATTTAGGGCATGTTTAACTTATGATCAAGTTCCAGAAGGTTCGTTACAGTACGAATCAGCATACTTTCGCAGTTTGTCGAAATTAGTCCCTGTAAGCGAATAAACTTGATTTCGACACACCAAACTCTCCAAAACTTATTTCTAAGTTATGTTAAGGTTATTTAAGGTATGTTAAGCCCATGTCACTGTTCTGGAGTGTGTGTTGCGTTAAACTGATTACGTTTACGCATCAGTTCGCGTATAACTTTCTAGAAAGCGATTTAGAGCTCGAAATCAAACAAGAATTGATATGTGCAAATGATACACATATTTATACAAATCCCAAGTATGAAACACAATATTTCATTGATTTGGTATTTGTTCGATGGTCGTAGAGGCACAGATGTCACATTACCAACACATCAAATACTATATATTAGCACCAAATTCAATAAAATATTGTCTTTATTTATTCATAACACGTGTCACACTAGTACGGTACGGACTCAAAATAGCCGGGTGTCACAGTCTCCCCCTGTTTAGGAAATTTCGTCCCCGAAATTTGTACACTACAGGTTTCGATTTCGCACTAGACGGAAAGAGATGGGGATATTTTTTTGTTGCATCTGGTCTTGTCGTTCCCATGTGAACTCGGGTCCACGTTTGGAATTCGAGCGGACCTTTACTAACTTAATCCGACTCATCCTAAGCTTCTAAATCTTCCAATCTATAACTTCAACAGGTTCTTCGATAAATCTCAGCTTATCATCTAAGTTAACCTTATCAGAGGATATGATCAGTATTCATCTAACAGACACTTTTTCAGGTTGGATACATGAAACACAGCATGTACTTCACTCCACGCCTTTGGTAGCTTGAGCCTATAAGGGACTGATCCAATTCAAGATGGGCTCTCGAAAGGACCTATATAACGCGGACTCAGCTTTTTCCCTTTTCCTAAACCTGATAACACCTTTCCAAGGTGACACCATCAACAAAACATGATCGCCGACTTGAAACTGCAACGGTTTCCTTCGATTGTCCGCGTAATTCTTTTGTCGATCGACGGCCGCTTTTAACCTTTCCTTGATATGGGCAAACTTTGTCGGTGGTTTCCTGGATAAACTCGGGTCCGGTTAGTTGCCCTTTGTCAAATTCAGCCCAACAAAGGGTGATGGACACTTCTCGTCGTACAAAGCTTCAAACGGAGTTGCTTTAATACTCGCGTGATAACTGTTGTTTGTAGGAAAACTCAGCTAATGGCAGTTGAGTATCCCAATTTCCACCGAAATCTATTGCACACGTTCACAACGTATCCTCCAAAGTCTGAATGGTTCTCTCGCTCCTTCCTACTAAACGTATCTGCTACAATGTTGGCTTGGCCTTGGTGATAACGAATATCGCCTTCGTAATAATTGAGTAATTCTTCCCGACGTCGTTATCTCATAATAAGTTCCTTTTGATCAAGATATGTTGGAGGCTCTTATGGTAAGTGTAATTCGTATACTTCATGCCAAACAGACAATGTCTCCGAATCTTCAAGGCAAACACATTAGCTCCTAACTCTAAGTCATGAGTTGTGTAGTTCTTCTTATGCACTTTCAATTGTCTGGACGCATGGGATGTCACTTTGTCCTTTTGCATAAGCACGCATCCAAGGACCAAACGTGACGCATTAATAACTTAATTAATTATCTTTCAATATTCCGAAATCATCATTTCCCACAGGCAGGGATAGAATAGGTGCACTACCCGACCTTTCCTTCAACAACCGAACAGCTTTCTCCTTCTTCTTTGTCCAATCAACTTCTAATCCTTTTGGGTCAATAGCGTCAATGGTTGCGCTAATCTAGAGAATTTCTCTATGAATTTCTGATAGTACCCAGCGATTCCTAAGGTTTATCGCACCTCTAAGGAAGTCCTTGGTGCTTCTCATTTCTTAATCGCTTCAATCTTTGACGAATCCTCATGTATACCTTTCTCATTTATGACATGTCCGAGAAAATAGCTTTGATGTGCACAAAATGTAACATATAAATTACATCAAATGAGGCATAAAACTAACCCTTTTTTAGTACAATTGTTGGAAAAAGCGTGCTTTTGTCTTCCTTTTAAATTTACAGGACTGAATGAGCTTAAACGAGCAAAGAGAATAAATATACAGCAAAAACCAACATAAATACAAAGAAAAGGAATAAACGTGAGATGCCTGACCCCTCGACAGCATTCCTAAGAACAAAAACAAGAAACAGAAGACTGACCACGGGTCGTGCCCACTGGACACGGGGGCGTGGTCAGGTGTCTGCAGAAAGGACAAAGTTGTGGAAGCTTCTACGCCCACCACGGGGGCATGCCCAGCTCAGCATGGGGCATGGTCAACGCTAAGATACGCAGAATCTTGCAAAATCTTGGTAGTACAGATATGCTTCTGCCCACGGGGCCGTGCCCAGTGAACACGGGCTGTGTGGAGCCCTATACTGACAAAAGCAATTAATGAAGGAAGAGAAAGAGATGGCCACGGGGGCGTGTCCGCTGGACACGGGGCCGTGGCCGGGCTTCTGTTCAGGCAATAAATAGGGGTGCTTAGCTTACTTCAAAGGCATCCCTTGGCAAACCACTACTCTCTCACTTTGCCACCACTCCACCACCACTACACCACCAACACCCACCACCATCATCCATCATCCACCTTTAGAGTGTGTAGTAGTCTCGGGATCCAAGATTGATAGTAAGAGTTCTTGTCAATCAAAGGCCATGTTTGGCTAAGTCTCTTACATCACTTGGTGAAGGCAAGTCTTTTATATATTACTTTTGATTTTTAATCTTTTGGCACTTTTTATTTGGTTTTTTTATTAATGACTTTAATAACTAGTTTCTTATGTTGAAGGTGAATTTTCTTTATCATTTGTCTGTGGTGTCTTGGCATTACTTTACTGTCTATATAAAGTAAAGGATTTACACCATTCATATCTCTACGGTCTATATAGAGGTATGTTGGCTACCTGGTCGGGGGTTAAGGGAATGGTTTAGTAAGGTTCTTGCCTTGTTCAGTGTATAGATCCTGCAAGGACCTGGGTCAAGCTTATTAGGACCTCCTTCAATACCCAATGGTATTGGATGGCGGGGGTGTGAATGGCTTGACCCCCTCATATGTAAACTACTATTAATACATTAAACCGGCTACTTGGGATTGTATCCCTGCTGACTCAAACCACTTAGCCGAGGGTAACGTCACCTTCAAAAGATGGGGCCTACCACTTTTCGCATTAATAACTTAATTAATTATCTTTCAATATTCCGACCCTTTGGGATTGTATCCTTGCTGACTAAAACCACTGGGTTGAGGGTAACGTCACCTTCAAAAGAGGGACCTACTACTATAACTAAGATAGTCTCTTAAAAAGTCCGAAAATGCAAAAATCATCAAAGGATACTTAAAAGGCGAGTCGGATCCAAGTGATTCATCTTGTCTATCGGTTTTTATTTTATTTTTATTTCTGCAATTTTGGTTTTAATTTTTCATGTTTTAAACCTTTTCTCAAAAATTTTGATTGATTAGACGTTGAGGATAAACCGGTACTAAAAGTTCTTGTGTCCTTGGACGACCTCAGTATCTTACCAACGCTATACTATGCTCACAATGGCTGCACTTGCCCAAGTGTTTGTTTAGTGTTAGTAGAATATCGTTTTTTATAAATTTAAAACTTGACTAATGCGTAAAATGGGCTTACACTATCAATAAAAATATATCACGCTTCACACACAACAAGTTTTTGGCGCTGTTGTCTGGGATACAAGGATTTTAAGAAAGTTAGGAATCAACGGCTAATCATTTTTCTTATTTTTATATTTTTTTAAGGATTTTTCTTAATTTCTCAGCTTGTGCAGACTTCAGCACGGGCCGTGCCTGGTCGGACACGGGGCCGTGCCCCGCAACCTTACTGGAAATTTTTGTTTTCTGAGTTACATAAGGGTGACCACGGGGTCGTGGCGGTGCACCAGGGGCCGTACTGAACTCCCCAGTAACTGGGATCCAGAAAACAATCACTACAAAAACGACCACGGGGCCGTGGTGAGACTTCTGACCAACGTTCTTTTTGTTCTATTGCAGGACTTGGAACCCAGGTGCAGCACCAGAACTTTCTACGCAGTGCATGAGCTCCGGTTCTAATAAAGACATAAAAGAACCTCTAGACGAACCCGAACGCTTTCTAAGAAAAAGACTAAAAGCTAAAAGCCAAGAGAAAGCTTCGGGGGACCAACTTCCAATGACGGATCAGCGTACCCTTATCGATTACCTACAGCCCACGGTAGGTAATCTCGGAGCCGCTATCAATGCACCGAATGTCGATGCCAACAACTTCGAACTTCGGCCGCACTTGATTCAAATGCTCCAAAATTCTGCAACCTTCCATGGCCTAGCTGATGAAGATCCACATCTATATATTACCAACTTTTTGGATGTGATACTTTCCTGATCAACGGAGCATCAAACGACGCCATCCGCGTCCGAATGTTCCCATTCTCACTAAAAGACCGAGCCAAGGCTTGGCTTAACACCCTCCCAAGTGGTTCGTGTAAACACTTGGGATGAACTCACCCAAAAGTTTCTATATAAGTATTTCCCGCCCTCTAAAACCGCTAAATTAATGACTGAAATCAATACATACTCACAAGAGGACGGGGAATTCTTATATGAAACTTGGGAAAGATTCAAGTAGCTATTGAGGAAACGTCCTCATCATGGTCTCGCAGTGTGGCAACAAGTATCCACCTTCTATAATGGGTTATTGCCATACACAAGACAAACACTCGACTCTAGCTCCGGGGGACTCCTAGGTAATCGTCGCCCAAATGAAATTTATAATAAAATTGAGGAAATTGCTCAAAACAATTTTCAGTGGCACACACCCCGAGGCACAAAATCTGTTGCCCCAGGTGCCCACAAGGTAGATGAAAGCACCTCTTTACAAGCCCAAATCGAGGCTCTATCTTCAAAAATAAAAAAAGTTAGAAATTGCAAAAACGGCCTCGGTTATGGCTTGTGAAGGGTGTGGTGGGCCACATGAAAATTGGAGTTGTATGAAAGAAATGGATAATCAAACAGAAATGGTAAACTACATTGATAATAGAACTAGGCCGTCGGGTCCCCAAACGGGCACTTACAACCAAGGATGGCATAACCACCCTAACCTTTGTTGGAGGGAACCCGGCAATAGTAGTAACCAACATAACCAAAACCAACGAACAAACTTTCAACAACAACCAAGAAATGAGTCACAAAATTTCTTTCAACAACAAGGGGGACGAGAGAGGCTTGAAGACACTGTTTCACGCCTCATCTCCGAAACCAAAAAAAAAGAACTCGGATCGATTCCTACAAATGGAATCAAACTTTAGAAATCAACAAGCTAGTATACAAAAAATTGAAAAACAATTAAATCAGCTAGCTCAAAATTTCTCCGAGAGACCACAAGGCGCACTACCTAGCAATACCGAAACCAACCCAAAGGCGCAAGTACATCTCATAGCTCTAAGAAACCGGACCGTAGGTCCCAAGGAGGCCCCACTACCCCCATCCGAAAAAAGTCCACCCAGTCAAAACACGACCTCACCTCCCACCCATAAGAAAACAACGCCTCCGCCAAATCCCGAACCAACTAAGAACCCCTCGATGGCCTACCCCGGTTGGTTACTTTGCCAAAAGACCGACGAGCAATTCACAAAATTCATAAACTTACTACAATTGCATATCAATCTTCCATTTGTGGAAGTCCTCACTCAAATGCCAAAATATTCAAAATTTATGAGAGACTTCCTCACTCACAAAAGGAAGATTGAAACATTGCAATTAGTCAATTTAAGTGAAGAATGCTCTGCCATGCTACTCAACAAACTCCCACAAAAGAAAATCGACCCCGGAAGTTTCACCATCCCTTGTTCCATTGGGGGATCTCCTGTACGCAATGCACTAGCCGACCTTGGGGCTAGCATCAATCTCATGTCCGCATCAATGTTTGACCGACTCGGGCTAGGTAAAACAAGCCCCACAAATATGAGCATACAACTAGCCGATAGGTCTATCAAATACCCACAAGGTGTTACCGAAAATCTATTGGTAAAAGTCAGAGACTTCGTCTTCCCGGGCAACTTTATTATACTCGACATGGAGGAAGACACTGAAGTACCGCTCATTCTAGGAAGACCATTCCTTTCCACCGCTCACGCAATGGTGGATATGAGTAATGGGAAACTAACATTGAGAGTCGGGGATAAAGAGATGAAATTCGGGGTTGGGAAAAGAGTAGAAGACGACCCGGTCAACTACATGGATGTCACAGACTCAAGCTTGGATGACGCTCTCCGACGGTGCAACACGGGATGCGAGACATCCCGCCCGGGTAACATATGACTGACTTAGGGTCTAGCCAAGGACCCTTATAAATGTGGCGCACCACGGAGGCATTCCGCGGAACTATCCGTAGTTTTTAGTTTAACTTTTATATTTTCTAGTTTAGCTTTACTTTTCAGGAATAAAATACACTCGAAAAGGTGGAGGTTACCAAGGGAATGTTTAAACCACACCCCATGCACAAAAACAGAGCCTCCCGACAATTTTCCAGCATTATAGCAAGATCAGCACGGGGCCGTGCTCAGCCCAACACGCCCCATGCCCAAGGCTCTGCAGAAATTTGCCCAATTTAGGTAACTGGACATGGGGTCGTACTCACTGAACATGCCCCGTGCCCAGCCTTCTGTTAAACTTTGGTACAGCCGATCTGACCACGGGGCCGTGGCCAGACGCCCAGTAACACAAAATTTTGTTTTTACACACTCAATCAACCTAAAAACTTATTTTTGGGACACATTGAGGACAATGTGTAATTTAAGTGTAGGGGGATGCTAAAACCTTGAATTTTGCAAGTCCTAATAACAAGCCTTACACAAAACTCTATTGGAACCGCTAATCACCCCATTTTTTTTGCAAAAATTTTCATTTTTTTTACTTGTCTTGGTTTAATTTGGGAAATAACAAGTTCTAAATAGGTTATATTTTCACAAATTTACAACCGATAGCGTCGTGATATAAAGAACCAACATAAGAAAATTATGAAAAGGCATGACAAATCTAATTAAAATTTGATTATATATACTTGATCACATTATGAACTCATTCCCACAACAAGTGAGTTTTGAGCCTTTATTGAGCATACAAGCATACATCTTTAAACTAAATGCTCATTTTTCGTTTCTTGTGTGAATAGCCGCTTGTTTCTTACAACTCTAGAACTTGCCACGACGATACATTCCCGGTCCTTACCAACTTAAACCCAAGTAAGTAAATGATGGAGGCATTAGGACTAACCCATTTTCCTTTCAACACCATCATTTTTCATTTTCTTTTTCACCTACCCAAAAATCCCCCTAGTTTACCCCTTTGAGCCTAAACCTTTTCATTTCTAAACCCACAAAACAAACACCCTTTACCCACCAAAACCTTTTTCTTTTCAACCCCTTTATTTTAGTGAAAAGCTCGGTTTTCTTGTGACGTTTCTTTATTAAAAAAATGAAAGTATAGAAATAAACAAACAAGTTCCTCAAAGAAACTTTGTTTGAAGATGCTTAGTTTGAATAAAAGTCACAAAAAAAAGTTTTACGACGACCGACGCTTTTTACGCTTTTAGCCCTTTTTACTAACCAAAACCACCTACCCTTAGCCCAAGCCTAACCCTTTCCCAAGTCCTCTTGATATTTACGAAGGTTTATACTTAAAAAGGAGGAGGATTGATTGCTTGCCAAACATATGGTAGAAGTAAGTTCCATGCCGGTCTCGAGTGTTTCACAAAAATACATCTTCGGCCGAGTGTTGAGTGATCTCCCGTGAGGTATGTGAACTTGTATATAAATAGAATTTTAAAGAGGCATGTTATGCCCAAATAAGTAATTTCTCTTATGAAACGTTCTAAATAAATCATAATGAATAGGATTGTAAATAGAATAAAAATAAAACCCAACAAAGATCTTGGATTCCCGACACTCAAGACAAGCCCAAAACTTCTCTTCTACCCATTCCATTTGGGTGTGTAAGCCATATACTAAAGAGTTTTGCTTGAGGACAAGCAAAGATTCAAGTGTGGGGGTATTTGATGTGCGCAAAATGCAACATATAAATTACATCAAATGAGGCATAAAACTAACCCTTTTTAGTACTAATGTTGGAAAAAGTCTGCTTTTGTCTTCCTTTTGAATTTACAGGACCAAATGAGCTTAAACGATCAAAAGGAACAAATATACAGCAAAAACCAACATAAATACAAAGAAAAGGAATAAACGTGACATGCCCGACCCCTCGACAGCATGCCCAAGAACAAAAACAAGAAACAAAAGACTGACCACGGGCCGTGCCAAGTGGACACGGGGGCATGGTCAGGTGTCTATAGAAAGGACAAAGCTGTGGAAGCTTCTACGCCCACCACGAGGGTGTGCCCAGCTCAGCACGGGGCATGGTCAACGCTAAGATACGTAGAATCTTGCAAAATCTTGGTAGTACAGATACGCTTCTGCCCACGGCGCCGTGCCCAGCGAACACGGGCCGTGTGGTGCCCAATGCTGACAAAAGCAATTAATGAAGGAAGAGAAAGAGATGGCCACGGGGGCGTGTCCGCCGGACATGGGGCCGTGGCCGGGCTTCTGTTCAGGCTTTAAATAGGGGTGCTTGGCTCACCTCAAAGGCATCCCTTGGCAAACCACTACTCTCTCACTTTGCCACCACTACACCACCAACACCCACCACCATCATCCATCATCTACCTTTAGAGTGTGTAGTAGTCTCGGGATCCAAGATTGACAGTAAGAGTTCTTGTCAATCAAAGGCCATGTTTGGCTAAGTCTCTTACATCACTTGGTTAAGACAAATCTTTTATGTATTACTTTTGATTTTTAATGTTTCAGCACTTTTTATTTGGTTTGTATTAATGACTTTAAAAACTAGTTTCTTATGTTGAAGGTGAATTTTCTTTATCATTTGTCTGTGGTTCTTGTCATTACTTTATTGTCTATATAGAGTAAAAGATTTACGCCATTCATATCTCTACGGTCTATATAGAGGTATGTTGGCTACCTGGTCGGGGGTTAAGGGAATGGTTCAGTAAGGTTCTTGCCTTGTTCAGTGTATAGATCCTGCAAGGACCTGGGTCAAGCTTATTAGGACCTCCTTCAATACCCAATGGTATTGGATGGCGGGGGTGCGAATGGCTTGACCCCCTCATATGTAAACTACTATTAATACATTAAACCGGCTACTTGGGATTGTATCCCCGCTGACTCTAGCCACTTAGCCGAGGGTAACGTCACCTTTAAAAGATGGGGCCTACCACTTTTCGCATTAATAACTTAATTAAGTATCTTTCAATATTCCAACCCTTTGGGATTGTATCCTTGCTGACTCAAACTACTGGGTTGAGGGTAACGTCACATTCAAAAGAGGGGCCTACTACTATAACTAAGATAATCTCTTAAAAAGTCCGAAAGTGCAAAAATCATCAAAGGATACTTAAAAGGCGAGTCGGATCCAAGTGATTCATCTTGTCTATCTGTTTTTATTTTATTTTTATTTCTGCATTTGAATTTTAATTTTTCATGTTTTAAACCTTTTCTCAAAAATTTTGATTGATTAGACGTTGAGGATAAACCGGTACTAAAAGCTCTTGTGTCCTTGGACGACCTCGGTATCTTACCAACGCCATACTACGCTCACGATGGGTGCACTTGCCCAAGTGTGTGTTTAGTGTTAGCAGAATATCGTGTTTTATAAATTTAAAACTTGACTAATGCGTAAAATGGGCTTAAAATATCAATGAAAATATATCACGCTTCGCACACACCAGACTTCTCGAATCCAAAACAGACATTTGAAGAACTTGGTATACAACTTCCCGTTCTTCAGCAGCTCTAAAATCATCTTCAGATGTTGCTCAAAATCTTCTTTGGTTCGTGGATAGATAAGTATATCGTTAATGACTACTATTTATTCAAGTAGGGTTTGCACGCCCTGTTCATGAGATCCATGAACACTACAAGCGCATTAGTTAAGTCAAAAGGCATGACTACAACTCGTAATGGCCTTAACATGTTCTAAAAGTAGTCTTCGAAACATCTTCATTAGCAATCTTCAACTGGTGATAGCCTGTACGCAAATCATTCTTCGAGTAATAGTTGGATCCTTGCAATTGATCAAACAGATCATCAATCCTCGGTAGTAGGTACCGATATTTGACAGTTAGTCTGTCCAGTTCTTAATAATCTATACACATCTTGTAGGAACCATCCTTCTTCTATACAACCAAAACAGGTGTTTCCCCAAGGCGAAAAGCTTCGTCGAATGAAACCTTTCTCTAGTAGCTCTTGAAGCTAATTCGACAGTTCTTTCGTTTCCAAAGGCGCAAATCTATAAAGAGATTTTGCAATCGGTGCTACACCTGGAACAAGATCAATCCTAAACTTGATCTATCTTGTAGGGGGTATTCCAGGTAGGCCTTCAGGGAAAACTTCTGAATACTCGCGAACTACAGGGATCTCTTCAATCTTCCTTCCTTCAATCTTTGTATCAACCACGTTGAACAAAAATGTAGGATCACTCTTTCGCAACATCTTGTACATCGTCATAATACTAACGACTCTCGATCTCCGACTTGTTCGTTCTTTAAGAATCACTATTGCTTCACCACCAGGGCGGGGTATTCGCACTAGCTTCTCCGAACAATCAATCTCAGCTTCATTCTTGGATAGCCAATCCATCCTAACCACACCATCGAGACTACCAAGCTCCCCAGGTAATAAGTCGATACTTAAAACTATATTTTCATAACCGAATACTACAACCATGAAATGACTTCATCTTAGGACAGTCTCGCCCATTATGTCCCTGTTTTCCACATTCCAAGCATTCCTCGAGCTTGACTTCATCCAATGTGCTTTTAGCGTAGCCCTCACGGGTCGCATGTCAAAATCGACCGCATCTGCTGCATTTCTTTAGCTCCTTTCCTTAAGTTCTCTTCACTGAACCACCCTTATCATTCCTTCCCGGAATCACTGGTGTCGGTCATAAATACATTTCCAGTATTACGTTTCTTCTCACTTCTCATCAGAATTCTTCCTTGAATTCTCAAGTTTTCGCTTCCTTGAACTTCCAGATCTAAATTCAGAGCGCTTCTGTCAATCGAACTTCTTGTCTGTAATAGCTTTCACTGGCGACTTCCCAATCTTACTCTTCTTGTTAAGTCTACTTTTGCGAACAGCATCGTCGGTCAGTGACTTTGCTAGTGAAGTAGCTTTCAGTTAGGTAGTGGGTTTCACTGACGCGACAAGACTGCGAATCTGTGGCGCCAATTCCCAAAATATACCTTTCAACCTTAACACAAGCAGGAGTGACCATTCGAGGAACCAACCTAGCCAGATCGTTGAATCGAGTCGTATAAGCTCTGACATTCAAACCTTCCATGACTAGATTCCCAGAGATTTGTCTCGCTTTTGGTGGCATATTAACGTTTGTATTATTGGGGCAATAATGACAACGTATGATAATATGTTAAATAATTCAATCTTAAATGTGAGTGGATTAATCAATGCGTAGGTAATCACAGTCACATAACAATTAGAAAAATTTAACCAAAAACCCATTATATTGATATTTTATCGTGGAAATTACATCACTTGTTTGTAGTTCACAAAGGACTAACAAAATTTGGTGTAATCAAAGTCAAACACCATTGAAAAGTTTTGCTGAATTTCTTCCTAAAATATCTAGTTGGCATGCTAGCCTAAATAGGATCACCAAAAGAGATAAAATAAAACAAACACCTATCAATGAAAATCCAGAAACTCCAACAGTTTCCGAACTATCTCCTCAAGCTCCACAATTCTCCAGTGCATCTGATCCATGGCACTGTCATCTATGTTCTGAATCTCATCGTGCCAATTCATCTGGCCTTCAAGATTCCTTCACTTTGCCCTTGGTTGTCTCCAGGTCTCCATGTATGGTTACGATCTGATGATCACGGTGAGAGTATCGGTTTATCCTAACTCCTTTCTGCTTCTTCAAAGCAGAATCAGTAATGGCTCTAAGAGTCGATGCCATATCTCCAGCGGGTCGAGTTCTCTTTCTACGACGAGCATAAACCAGTATAGGTGTAATAGAGGCTCGTGTCTCATACTGTGGAATGGACAACTCTGATATGACCGGTGGAGGGATCTTAGATGTAAGCTAAACAGTAGCGGTGGGTAGGTCTACTAATAGCTCTAAAGGCCGAGTCGTGATAACAGTGGCGTCCACCATCGGTGCTACTCTGAAGGACTCTCCAATCATATATAAACCTCTATCTAGCTCTTCGACTACGGGCATAGTATCGGATGATTGTCCAATCTCAAAGGCTGAGGAAGGAAAAATCGAATCACCATCATCAATCCAATCGTTACTTATATGGGCGTAATGTGGGTCAACCTGACTGGAGAGAGCAGTGGGGCCGACATAAAATGACGAGGTAAGACCGGCCATGTCAACAAACTATGAGGTAGTGCGTAGTAACTCTGGTAAGACTAAGATCGAAGAAGTCTCAAATTCATGCTCACTCTCGGAGTCGTGAATATCGATAATGTCGTATGAGTGCGACATTTATGACACAATGTAACCGTACTAAGTAAGTGTGTATTCAAAATGAATAAAAACACATAAGGCATAGATAAACAGATTAACACGTATGCACATAAACTCTTTATAATTTTCAAACATGATTAAAATCCATGTTTATTTTAAATCAATGGTTTCGTGAATTTTGGGATTAAATCTCAAAACTCTTGAGTTAAGGTCTAGTGTTTTTCAAGAAAACATCCAGTTCGTTAACAACCATTGGCTCTAATACCAACTTCTATCACACCCCAACAACGTCGTAGCGGAAATAAAAACGTGGCAGTGACGGAGGTTGGTACCCATAAACATCTTAGTGGCCGATGCATTGTTTATTTTGGACATACACTTATTTAAAGCATGACTTTAGAGTTTAAAGTTTGAATACAGTCCATAATTACAACATAGTTGTCTTGATTCTTATGGATCCTAATACACACGGTCCCAAATTAGTTTTAAAAGTTGTCCAAAACATTTTTAAACACGACAAGCAACACTACCACAAGATATGTCAAAATCCCGAAGCCGAACTCATGACATAAAAATCAAGTGTCAACACAATGGAGGGTTAGTTCACATATCCAAATTTGTAACAATTTGTATAAGGAAAAACTTTCTTATTATCGATTTTTAGTGATTTAAAATATCCATATATGTTTAAGAAAGTTAATTTTATTTCCTTTGTAAAGTCCATGGTTGAATCATGCGGAATAATTTAATAAACAAATCTCCGATGAAAACTCGTACCCGCGGTTTTTGATATTACATTCAGTCATTCTTTCAGTTTCGTAAGTTTGCAAGACGTTACGAGCTATATATTACGAATGAGGTTCTAATCAATACTAGGTAATTATAGAATATCAATTCGTCGCTATTGGACCGGAGCTACCGGTCACGACGGGATCTATCAACAATTCCACGTGTTCCATACTTAAATGATTAAACATTGTGGCATGGATGCCTCCTTTGCGCCTCCTCAATACATCAACACATATAACCTACTAAAAAACAATTTAATATCTTATGGTGTACAAATTTCGTTGTCCCCCACGCAATGTAAGCCTCACCACCGCTTACACTCTTGAGACCCGATAAATTTGTCCCAACCGAAATTCAAAATATACCACGATTGTTTTACCCAAAATTGTCACACCCCCAAAATACCACATGCGGAAACCCCCGCGAGGCGTGTGACGTACCAGGATCTAGCCACCAATCACATTGAACTTTTAAAGATAAAATAAAACTTTCTTTTACTTAAAATAAGTGTTACAATACAAGAGTTATTATCCAGCGGAAGCATATTACAATTTGTTATGAGTTTCATAAAACAGGTGTATAAAAGCTATCAGACTTGTCTTGTGATTCCTTGTAACTTGACCCATGACCACTCCAGCATCCCAGACAGCAAGTTCCAACAGCATGTACCTAAAAGCCTGCAAGGCATGTAACAACGAGTCAACAACAAAGTTGAGCGAGTTCACAGTTGGTGTTCATTTTATAGTTGTTCCAAAAAAAAAACCATAAGTTCATTCGTAAACCATGAGTTAACCAATTCCTTGTTTCCCAAACCATAACCATAACCAGTGGGGGCTACCCCATGTTAACCACTAGACCCGTTACCATATCGATCACTGACTGAAGTAAGTTGGTGCCCTAGCGTCAATGTCTATCATCATTGACGCGCCCAGATCCATTAGTTCATGCCCGTCCTCTGCGGCATGGTGTGAGGCTTGTCAAACCTAAATAGCGCTATCTAACTAATGACTCGCTCGCCATTAGCCCGGCGATTAAGTCGATATAAAAATGAGGGACTTCATGATAGAGATTTTGGTCTAGTATCAATGTTATCACCCTTCAATAAAGAGGATGTGGTACGTGTCCCCAAACCAAGAGATCACGCAGGTTCCGATTAAATCCTTAGTACATGTTATCACCCTTCAATAAAGAGGATGTGGTACGTGTTCCAAACCAGGAGATCACACAGTTTCTAATTATATCCTTTACCCATTCCCAACCACCGGGAATCCCATGCCTTGTAGAAAGTGTGAACTCACCTTGGTTTGCTCGGTAAGACCAGTTACTTGTTTAACAGTCGGTCACAAACGTCCTAACATAATTATCACATCTAATTAAATTCGTATTTAAATATTTCACGTATTGGTATATGTCACAAGTCAAGTAGAAGACAAATATCATGTTTCACATATGTACCCATTTACACACACACGGTTTCATAATTCAAGTCCAAAGATGAATGTGCGGCCCAAATTATCGTGACAGATTATTAAAAATGTGCGGCTAGTAGTTGATCACACAAGTGTGCGAATCAACCCAATAAATGTGCGATTAAAAATATTCAGCCCGTCTATGGTGTATGGCCCAATTATCAAATTAAGAAGCCCAAGAAACATGGATTGTGCGTCCCTTATTCATTCATCAACATCCATCATTAAAACATATGACCCAGATATTCTAATTGTGCATGTACGACAAAATGGTTTTAAACAAAAAGGGAGTGTGGGGCCGATTGTATTTGTGCAGCTTCATTAAAACAAAATCATCAAGTCCTCCTTAAATCAAATAGGAAAAGACAAACATCTATTCATACTAAATTTTAAATCACACAATCATTCAAGTTGTACTCTATGCTTAATTTCTTGTACACTTCCATGAAAAACCAGCATCAACATCTCTACTCAAAACAATTAACAAAGATTCTCATAACAATTTGCAGAATCATATAACCAAAATAATCATCAACACCACTTTAACACTAACAGAGATCATCATGTTCATTACTTAAAACGATTTACAGACATCATCATCGCCCTTATTGTTTTCTAACAACCAACAGGAAATCATTTTCATCATTTATTCAAATCATGAGAATTTAACAAACAACACATTCTCTCATCCTAGAGTCTTATTAAACAGCAGGTGTATTTCAATGATCACTAATCATGTCATCATGCTTATACACGAATCAAACCAGCCAATATAGTTAACCTAGAAATCATTCGTCATGGCAATACTCTAATGTATCAAAGAGATAATCATCATAGTTGTTTCGATGCATAATCACCATTAGATTTTAACATTCCATCCACATTCTAGTACACACCATCATCTCGGACTATCGATTTGCATCATAAATGATTCTAAGTTCATGTTGACAGATTAATCATGCTAATGGTTACAACCTACACAATTTTAATGCATATTATCTTTCTTTTGTTTCAACAGAATTTCTACCACTAATCCTGCTAAATTCTTGAATCATATCCGAACACAAACAACACATAATTACATAGATTATATCCGAACACATGCAAACACGAAATTATATTAAGGTAGACTATACTAACCGAGAGATGAGAAGGGGTGTTTAAGCACAAGGAGTTTCGGAAGAGGGGGGGGTCTCCTGCCATTGATCGCCATGATGAAGGAGTGCTAGGGTTTCCTTATGTTTTGTGTTTCCCAAACAACGTAACATGATACCATCCTCATGTGTATACGTATAAAGCATGGGTTGGGGTTTTGATTCGGGCCCAATCCAACGTGTGGGCCAATATAGGAGGAGCCCATGTCGCCAAAAAGTGTGTGTGTGTGAAGTAAGTTTGCGGCCCAGTAGAGTTAGTACAAGTTCCTAAAATAACTAGCCAACACATCTAACAGTTAACGGTTCCAATATAATTAACCAACACACACATACAAACATTTAACGGTGCACGAGTGTAGCCAAATAAGTTTCACATGGTCACAATATAAAGGCAATTAAACACTTTAACTAAACATGTAGCGCATTTGTAAGTTACATATAACATGGAATGTGAAAATAAATCAGTACATAGAGAAGACTTGAAATTACGAGTTTTCACATCATCCCCAACTTAAAGGAAATTTCGTCCCGAAATTTGGTAAGCGATCTAAGCAGCACGGTGTTAGATCATGATGACTGTGGATTTTTCCAGGGGTGTCACATCCTTCCCCAGTTGGTTTGGAATTTCGTCCCGAAATTCCGCAGTAGCTTCAGCCTCTGTAGTGGTTTCACTTTTCTCGAACAACTGGGGATACTTTTGTTTCATTTGGTCTCTCGTTCCCAGGTGAACTCTGGGCCACGACGGGAGTTCCAACGAACCCGAACAATAGGTATCCTGGTGCGTTTGAGAATCTTAACCTCCCGGTCCAAGATTTCTACTGGTTCTTTGACAAATTGCAACTAATCGTCGATGGTGAGCTCCTTGAAAGGAACTATGAGGGTTTCATCTGATAGACACTTCTTCAGATTCGACACATGGAATACGTTGTAAACTCCACTGAGTTCTTCGGGTAGATTCAACCTATAGGCCACCTTGCAAATTCTCTCAGTGATTTCGAAAGGTCCGACGTAACGTGGATTAAGCTTGCCCTGTTAGTCAAAACGAACCACACTTTCCCAAGGTGAGCCTTTAAGTAGTGCTCGATCCCCAACCTAGAACTCGAGCGGTGTGCTGCACTTATCAGCGTAGCTTTTCTGGCGGTCACGAGCTGCCGCCATTTGTTGTCGTATCTGAGCCATCTTCTCTGTTGTGTCCACGACGAGGTCTGGGCCAGTGATTTGGTCGTTTCCAACTTCTGCCCAACAAAGAGGTGATCGGCACTTCCGTCCGCATAATACCTCGAACGGAGCAGCCTGGATGCTGGTGGGGTAATTGTTGATATACGAAAACTCCACTAAAGGTAGATGCCTCTCCCAGCCGTTACCAAAGTCGATTACACATGCTCAAAGCATGTCTTCAAGAGTTTGGATGGTGTGTTCAGTCTGCCCATCCGTCTGTGGATGATATGATGTGCTCATGTCTAGACGTGAGCCAAAGGATTTGTGCATCGCTTGCCACAAATCAGATGCAAATTATGGGTCACGATCAGAGATAATGGAGGTTGGCACCCCGTGCCTAGCAACCGCTTCTTTCAGGTAGATGACTACAAGTGTAGAAAACTTATCCGTTTCCTTGATGGCTAGAAAGCGTGCTGGTTACGTGAGACAATCAACGATCATACAGGTGATATTGTTTCCGTTTCGAGTTGTAAGTAGACTAGCGACCAAATCCATGGCAGTCTGTTTTCGCTTTCCATATAGGTGTTTTTGGTTGCTAACACTTCACCTTGACTTTCCTACAAGTCAAACATCATTCCCATACCTAGCTAGGTGGGCCTTCATGCCCGATGACCAGTACAAGGTGTATAAATCCTAATGTCCCTCATCAAAACCCAGACGACTAAAATATCGAAGCCGGTGTGCTTTGCTCAACACGAGTTCCCTACAGTAGCCGTATAGTGAGACCCACATTCGTTCCATGAGGTAACGGGTATCGTCCGACCGATCACAGGTTGCTTCTCCATGCCCCACATGGGTTCCACTTGAACATCCTCTTCCTTTTGTGACAACTGTCACTTTTCTGTACATTCTGGACACTAATTGAACAGTAATATGTGCTTTAATAACTGTGCATGATCTAGTTTACAAGACAAATGAATTCCTGATTACTGTTATATATATACAATGGCATTTCATGTTGCAAGACTTTTATCATTGCTACATGCAACACGATATAGTTCTAATAATGCACAGAACATAATTGGCACCATTATCAGACAAACTAAAAGCACTGACGGGAGTTCAGTACATAGACAGACAATGTTTTGAGACCCAGTATGAGCCAGAAACCAAGTTCTACACTAGTATAGTGTGTAGGGAAGTAAGCACCACAAAACTGCATTCCTAAGTGATAGTTTAAGTGCCGGAAGTGCCTAAAACTCACCCAAAGTGCAGAATTCTGCATAATTCAGCAAAAACCAGCTTTTTAACAAGCTAGTTTCATGTAAAAATATGACTAAATGGTCCTGAATGCTTTCCTAAGTGTCGGGAATTAAAAGTGTCACAAAAGGGTACATAAAGAACACTAAACGGTATAGTTTGACACTTTAACGAACCGGTATCTAACCGAACAACCGGACACTACCCGAAACACCAAAATTATACTAGAAACATTGTTTTAATGTTTCTAAGCTAGTTATGGTCCCCGAACACCCTAACACACTATATAACACATCATACACTTAAACACTAACTAATATACTTGAAATCTAACCTAATCACTTAACTTATCATTTAAACCCAACCAAGACCCCCCCCCCCCCCATGTAAGTGGACGGTCACATATGTGACCCCACCATAATCTTTACAAGATTTGCTTAAATCTTCAATTGATCTTTCTTGGATTTGCTAAGGATCATGCTTGTACTATTAAGAACATAATATACAATGGTTAATGTAACAGCCCAGCGTAACCGCCCCATGATATTGTCCGCTTTGGCGGCCAGCACGCCCCCGGCGTCCGCCCCTCACGGTTTTCAAAACGCGTCATGATGGTGAAGGTATCCAGCTCCTTATAAGGAAGCCTTTGTTCCCCTTTACAACTGATGTGGGATGTCACAATCCACCCCCCTTAAGGGGTCCAGCGTCCTCGCAGGACCTGGCACCACCGGTCCGGCCCTGGCTCTGATACCATCTGTAGCAGCCCAGTGTAACCGCACCATGATATTGTCCGCTTTGGCGGCCAGCACGCCCCCGGCGTCCGCCCCTCACGGTTTTCAAAACGCGTCATGATGGTGAAGGTATCCAGCTCCTTATAAGGAAGCCTTTGTTCCCCTTCACAACCGATGTGGGATGTCACAGTTAATACCATTAGATGGTTATAAGAAGATATGGAATCCTTAATCTCTCACACACAAACACACTTCATCTTTCTCTCCCTCTCCTCCTTATTCTCGGCCAAGAACAAGCACACACCCACCACCACCTTTCATCCACCATCCATTCATTCCAAGTTCATTTCAAGGTGTAAGGAGGTGATTTAGGAAGCTTGGTGCTTGTGGATCTTGAAGGACCTCTCCCGATTGCTTTTATCCATCACTTTTGTCATCTACAACTTCTAGTGTTCTTCCCTAGCCTTGTGCTAGTAGTAAGGCCCTTATGATCTCTTGTTACTTCTAGTTTTGTTGGTTAAAAGTTGATGAACAATGTTAATCTTGATGAACACTAAAAGAACATGATCATGAAACTTTAACATAAGCTTAAAACCATAAGAATACATGTTGTTTAATGTTGTTTTGCTTCTTGATGAATGATGATTTGTGTTAGTGATGTTAGACATCTTATGAAACCTACTAGGTTGTGATTAAACACACGATCTAGTAAGTTAAGGTGATGATCTTGTGAAAGACCAAGATCATCATACTTTATGTTTTCATGAACTTGAAAAATGAACATGATTTTGTGAATGATGTAGTATGTAATATGTTACTAGACATAAACATGGATGATTTCAAAAATAGTTTTCCAAAGAAACCAAGTTAAATCACAAGATTTACATGAACATAGTTTTTAAAGAAAATAACCATGTTTCTAGTAGTAAAACAAGTATAAGAATACATTGTTTACAAGAAAAACCCAAGAGAATGATTTTTGGAAAAATCATCTAGTAAGTTGTAAACACCTAAATCTTTCAAGAATGAGATTTTTAAAGAAGTAAACACACTACCAAGTTACTACAAGATTTTATGAAAGTTCAAGTTCATGATTACTATGTAAGTAGCATTGTGTTGGCACTTGGTAAGTGTAGGATGATTGTTGATTGTTTGTGATGATTTTTGAAAAGAAAATGATATGCTTTGATAGCATGGACACCTCCATTTTTAGGGGAAACTATGGCAAAATTTTCTAAAAATATAAACACTTAGAAAAATATTTTCTAAACAAATATTTACAAGTGTGTTTTAACCATGGTTTTCAATATAAACTTTGCCATAGATTTTGCTACAAAAATACAAATATTGGAGGTTGGTTTTTGTAAATAAAAATAACTAAATATATATTTGAAAGGTATATATTTAAAAGACATGTGTGTGAATATTTGTATACTTTGTGTAATAGTTATATTATTTTAGGATTTAAAATAATACGACTTAACAAATACCAAGAACTTACAATCCAAAAATAATACCAAAAATCACAAGGAATAAATATATAAGTTACACACTTGATAATGTGAAATCAAACGCAAGAACGTAACTTATAAAATATTCCGGAAAATGCCGTTATAAATATATTTTTTTGTAAATATTATTTTGGATACGAAAGGGATGAAAATATGATTTTTATTACAAGTATATCATATTTTCGACAAGGAGAAAATATATTATTTTTCGAAGTTAAAATATATTTTCTTGGAATATTTAGAAGATATATGATTTGTGGGAAAAAAGTATATATTTTCTTGAAATACATTACTTTTGGACAAAATAAGTTATATACATTTTCTAAGTGAGACTTGAAAATATATTATTTTGGAAACTACAAATACGAGAATACGAATACACATATATGAGATACCCCATCCTTGGGAAGGAAATACGAAAATAAATACTTGAGAAGTATTGTCACGAAAATATTGTTTAACTATTATTCCAAAATTAAATATAATTTAAAGTTAAAATAATTATTATTTTAACAAGGAATTATAACTTGGAATAATATTGGAGACATAAAAGAAACGTAACTCAAAAACGTAAATACTAAGGCAAGGCACGGCCTGTTCGTCTAATAGACCCTAGTACATTGTAGGGAGTCGTGTTTGCTGAGGAGATTTGAGTTACGAGTATCGAAGACGCAAAACAGTGAGTTCATGTCCCCCTTTTCTCTTAACTGTTTTTGGTTTTATAACTCTCGGGGGTGGAATACATGTTACGAATACTTAAACGGTATGAATTGCCTGTGAAATGAACTACTAGATCATGTGAGCATAGACTAAATGTTGAAATGCCATTAATTCATAATTAGGGACGAAGGTTAGATCTAACGGGTACGGCCGAGCCCCACTCATGGTCCTCATGTGATCACTTGAGTGCTTCGGTGTCCTAGTCGAGGGAAATCGACATAGTCAAGGGAAATTGACATAGTCAAGGTAAATTGACATAGTCGAAGGGAAATTCGACATAGTCGAGGGAAATCGACATAGTCGAGGGAAAATCGACAAGGGTATAAGCCTACTCATTTCGAGTGCTCCCTATGTCCTCACTTTCCTTAATGTCCTTGTAAAACATTTATTTGGTATGTTCATACACGCTTTTCATACCTATTTTCAAAGGAGTCTCTCAAAGGTTTACAAGTTTACCAGTACTCACACAAAACGCATGAACTCGCTCAACTTTTGTTGATGTTTTCCAAAATTACATGTATTTCAGGTGACATGTTGGATCTTGGGCGCGGGTGTTATTTCTAGAAGTAGACTTCAAGTTTAGATGTCATCCACTTTTGTTGGTTTGTAACCTAGTCGAAGGTTGTGTTTTAAAACTTAAACAACCGGTGTTTGTAATACTCAAACTTTATGAATGAATGAACATCGTTTTGATCATGTAGTTGTTTATTATGATTGAATGCAATGATATTAAACCAGTCACACATCATACCCTTCCGCAAAAGTCAGGGTGTGATAGTTTGGTATCAGAGCTTCGATTGTAGTGAACTAGGATTCCTTCTCGAGTCTAGACTACAATCACTAGAACTCTCTCACAAAAACATTTTTACAAAAAAAAAGGGTTTTTCATTGCATTCACATAAGCGTCAAGATCCATGAGTCAAACATTTTTCAAAGAAGAGACAAGGTAAGGACATTAGTAGGGAGGAGAATACCCCAAAATAAGGTGCCAACTAAGGCATAGTCTACATGAGTTAGACTTGCCAAAGACAAAATGACCCCCCAAAGGATAAACGAGAATTATATGTGATATGATGCATCGAATTGCCTGTTTATGCTAAGTAACATATTTGTTTATCGATATATACATACGAATAAGTGTACGGAATGATGATTGACGTGAATAAGATACCTTCGACTCAGAATCCTATTATTGTTCTTACTCGCACGATGAAGCTATCGACCTCGCGTTCATTGCAAAGCTCATGGCTGGAGTGATTACCAAACGAGATTCTGAGCTTGCTTCCGTAGGAGATGGCTGCTCTTCCCTCTCGATCGTGAAGGTGCCTGACTACGGTAGTGATGGCGAGGCAGAGGCGGCAACCTTGAACAACTTCTTAATCAGCGGGACGAGATCCCTGCGGCTTTTGTGAAGCAAGATTGACGACACACTTGACCAGAAAAGGAAGATGAAGTATTCATCTTAAAGGTACCCCTCCAACTACTAGGAATTCTCCTTATTCCTATTTCGTTTAATCATCGTGCATATTCGCGCGTAACGATAACGAGTGTTAGCGCGTGGACCACCGCAATGGTCCTTTCCATGTCAGAGGTATAAAGACAGTAGTGTCCCCTCCTTGGTTGATCATCTGCTTGGACGAGGGAAAATTGGGGTAACTGTGAAAGACAATTTATTATTACGGGGGCCCACGTAATAACAACTTGTAGTGCATGGAAATCCTGGTGGACTCTGCGGGTCAGGTTAATGATCACCATCCCTCCAAAAATAATCTATAGGTGTTCACACCTTCATCTGGTAGAACAATACATAGACCATTGCTTTAGCACTTTATAAAGTAGGAAACCTGTCTTTGCCTACTTCGTGTCTAACACTTCTACCCGTGTACGAGACATTTGAGAACCGATATTTAAGCAAGTGAAGATGGATAACATTCGGAAAGATTCAGTGACGTTACACTCTCTATCACCCCTACATGGACAACCCCCATCTCAAGGGAAGTATACCCATCTTGTAAAGCTATGAAGAAGGAAAACAACTACCACTTCATGAAACTTGTATAACCAAGGCGATGTAGCCTCGAGTTCATTTTATTTTTCCTATTACAAACAATAAGCCAAGTTGCCAAGCCTATGTGAAGGCTCAGTAATTGTTTCCTCGCTCATACATTGTTGATTATATATGCATGTGATATTGGGTGATTACATGTTTGCTTGTGGTAATATGTACCTCGTAGACAATTATGGAATGTTGTCTAACCTACTCCCTACCATTTTGACAGACGGAAATGCCGCCTAGACGTAACACGGACACCATTACGTTAACTGAGGCCGAACTCAATGAGCGCATTTCCCAAGCTATAGCGCAACATGAAGCCCTCCGCTCTGAACGCAGCGGTGGCACTTCTGGAATTAACCCTCCAACTGGCTGCACTTATAAACAGTTCCTGGACTGCAAGCCATTGAATTTCAATGGCACAGGATGTGACAACCCTCACCAAACCAGGTATCCGTACGAATTAATTAATATTTAATTAATGCTTAATTACTGTGCTTGCTTATAGTTGTGATTAAACTGCTACTTGAATTCTGATACATACTTATACATGCATCATACTTTATTGCTGTCACTCCATTATTTACACACAAACATCAGTGACAACCTTGATGCACAAAAGCACAGTAGCACAATGAACGGATAACCCAGTAAACATGCTGACATAGCCAGCATCAGACAGTTACTGTCTCTGAGGCCATTATGAGCCGAGAATAGTTTACTACACTAGTAGGGAGTGTAGGGAGGTGAGGATTGTAGAACTGCGTCACTAGGTGATTGTTATAGTGACCGGATGTGCCTAAAACGTAGTTTAAGTACAAAATCCTGCACTTTAATGCAAAAATTCAGCATTTAAATTAACTAGTAAAGTGCAAGAACATGGGAAAATAATACTAGACACTTTCCAAAGTGTCAGGAATTCATTGTGTCACTAAAACAAATATTAACGACAATTTAAATGCTTATTTAGCACTTTAACGGATCAATATCCAACCGAACAACCGGACTTTACCCGGAACATAAAAATATTGTCAATGACATTGTTTATCCTTTTCTGAGCTAGTTAGGGTCCCCGAACACCCTAACCCACGTTATATCTCATAACACACAAATAACCTATCTTAAATTCCTAACTAACATAACTAAACTCTAACTATATGATTAAAATTCAACCAATACCCCCCCCCCTTTTCAACCGAACGGTCCCATGTGGGGACACACCACACCAAGTTTGATTATTTTATTTGTTGATGCCTTATATCTAGATAACATATTACACCTTGGATAATTGCAAGAAATGGTCTATAAGTATGTATGAAGGATCACATTATCATTCACTAAAACACTTAACACAAAAATCACTCTCTCTCTTTCCCTCTTGGCTACCTTCGGCCGAACACAACCATACCCACCTCACCATCATTCAATCTTGATCTTGCAATTCCATATACATGTCAAAGTGCTAGAGTTCATACAAGGAGGCTCGGTGCTTACGGAATCACAAGGACCTCTCTACATCGCTATTAACCACCTTGTTTTCGCCTTGAATCTTCCCTAGCCTTGAGCTAGTTGTAAGTGATTCTAAACACCCTCTTGATCTTGTCTAAAGTGGTTAATAAGAAGTTTAACGGATAAAATTCAGGAACATGCGAAAACAAAACTAAAAGTCTTGTAAGAAAGATGAACTCGATGGATAAAAGGAAACTAATGGTGTAAAACTCATGAATCTTGTTTAGTTATGGTTATTTTATGTTGTTGATTGCTAGTAGTGGAACAGATTGTCATCTAACCACGCTAGGTCATGTTCATGGAACATGAACTAGCAATATGTTTAGTGTAAAAGTTACTAGATGACGAACCCTTTCATGCATAAACATGAACTTGTGTAAAAACAGTTTTTCTTGTAAAATGGAGTTCTAAACTAGTAGATCTAAAGATCTACAAGTGGTATTTTCGAAGAACCAAGTGTAAGAGGCAAACCTTGTTTAAAAGTCGGGTCTTTCATGACCAAAAGCATTTTTGTGAACAAACAAGTGTGTAAACACTTGTGTGACAAAAAGTTTTAACAAAGAAATATTTTTGTAATTTTTGGACTAGAAGTCGTATAATTACATATTCTTTAAAAATAAAGTTTTCGAGAAACTGATTTTATTTTTAAAGAATAGAAAGATCTACTAAAAATGTTGAAAAGTTACTACGTACTTTTACACAACTTACAAGTTCATGTGTTTGCGATTTATGCTCATTTTGACTTGTTTGACGATTGAACATTGAATGTTGATGATTTGGAAATTGGTTGATTGAAATATTAAAAGAAAATGATACGCTAGTAAGCGTGGCCACCTCCAGTTACAGAGGAAACTCTGGCGAAATTTTTCCAGAAAATAACACTTAGAATATTTTTGTGACAAGTGTTATGAATATATTTTCGACTTGTTTTCCAAACAAACTTCGCCATGATTTTTATTGTGAAATAACCAAGTATTCGGAGGTGGACTTTCTTAAATAAAACCTGTTAAATATATATTGAGAATATATATTTCATAATAAAACACTTGTGTGATTTTATGATTATTTTGTGAACTATATATTATTTTTAGAGTAAAAATAATATAACTGGAATACATTGTGAAAGCACGACTCCAAAATAATACCAACGCTACAAATAAATACTTAAGTTACACCGGTATTATTATTACCACACGAACTTTAAAACGTAACTTATGTATTTTCAGAAAATACTCTTAAATGCGTATTTTGATAAAAGTATTATTTTGGGGATTGTAAGGTATAAAATATAATATTTTTGGGAAAAATATGTATATTTTGGAAATAGAATATTTTAGACGAATGAATAAAATATATTTTATTAAGTGAGACTTAATAATATATTTTTGGATTTACAAAACGCACATGTATTAAAACCCCCATCCTTGGGATGGAATACAACTATAAAATAATTACGAAGTGTAAATACGAAATAGTTACCTAACTATTTCCCAAAAAAAAAAAAAAAACTTAAACCTTAAGCCAAGGCACGGCCGTCCGTCTAATAGAAGTTAGTACGTGTAGGTCGTCACGCAGCAGGTTATTTTGGGACGGATTATTTCGAGACGCACTTCAGTGAGTTCATGTCCCCCCTTTCTCTTAACTGTTTTCAATTTTTATACTTCGGGGGTGAAATACATGTTACTGTTATTACGAACTTTTACTTACATGCTATGGTTAGCGTAAGGAGGGTTACTACTTAGATCATGTGAGTGGGTAGGCGGGAACTGGAGGCCATTAATCCTCATTGTAGGACCGAGGGTCTTTAGCGGTAGATCTATCTGGGTGTAGCGAGCCCAGCCCCAGGCCCAACAGTACGTACCTCGGGGTGACTTGGTACCCGACGCAAAAATCTGCTAGGTTTGAGTCTTCCTACTGCACTTCACACATATCAATGGCCTTGCAAACCATTGGTGATCTCTTTATTTCCTTATTTGCTACATACCAGGGATTTTATACTTACAAAGGTTTTACATACTCACCTTCACATGAACTCGCTCAACTTTATGTTGATTTTTCAACTTGCATGTATTTCAGGGAATTAGGGATCTGGCGAAGTACGCTACGTTTTCACGCTGCGTAAGAGTTATGAGGTCATCCACGTTTAGGGATTGTGACTTTTACCTGGACGAGTCGCAAGTCTTAAACGGTGTTTATTTTATGATTGTGGTTATGTCGTATGAACAATGTTTTTATTTTGTTGGGTTGTAACTCGTTGCATGTGTCGACTTTAAACAATGTTGTCGTATTTTACTTTTAAAACTTAAATCAACGGATGATCTTCATGGTTTTATTTTCATATAGCTTTGTTGTGATTAAGCTATGGTATTAAGAAGTCACACCATAATAAACCCACGCTTCCGCAAAGCCAGGGTGTGACAGCTTGGTATCAGAGCCTTGATCATAGCGAACTAGGATTCCTTCTCGAGTCTAGACTATGATCACTAGGGCTCTCACGAAAACATTTTTACATTGCATACACTACGTCCAGATCCATAGTGCAAATATTTTTAAAAGTTATGGCTCAGTCTGAGAGGCTGAGGGAGTAGTCTAGTGGGACTAGGAGGCCCAGTCTGAGAGGCTGAGGGAGTAGTCTAGTGGGACTAGGAGGCTTAGTCTGAGAGACTGAGGGAGTAGTCTAGTGGGACTAGGAGGCTCAGTCTGAGACGCTGGGAGGTTAATCTAGTGGGACTAGGAGGATCAGTCTGGGAGGCCGGGAGGATAGACTAGTGGGACTAGGAAAATTACTTGATTGCTTATTGGTGACTAACATGTTTACTTGATTATATGATTGATTGTTTGTACGTGTGTGTGTTTGTGTTACAGACATCATTCCTTCTTCATCAGACACTGGAGTTTCCGATACCCTGGACCCTATGGCCATAGTATCAGACGACATAGTTTCATCGGAGCACGAGGTGTACACTTCCGATACTACCAGCACAGATGATGACGACTTTCAGCCCTTTGCGCTACCTGATGTCGTAGCCGAGCCTGCTGATGGCCATCTCGCTGGGGATTTACCACTCGTGGTGATCCCTGCTCCTATACCCCTTGCTGCTTATCCGGTTGTTGATATGCCACTTGTTGATGTTTCCGACGATGACGTCGATTTATTTGAGGTGGACCCACTGGAGGATGACCTTGAGGGCGAGGCCCATATTGCTGCCGGTGATATCCTACTGCTTGCTGATGCTCCTGCAGAGGAGGCTCATGCTCATTCACCTGCCCCAGACTCATTTGAGTCTGTGGCGTCCACATCTTTGCATACACAGGGAGTGCAGCACCACTCACACGACGCCGACCCTGATATGGCGTCATCAGCTGCACCTACACATGACTTTGAGTTTGATCATGATATTGAGGATGATCCTGTTTTTCCACTTGGTTTTGATCCAGACCATGACATTGAGTTCATACACTTAGACCAGCACTTGGAGGATCCTGTAGCCCCTGTCGACCCTATGTTTGCTGACCCAGCTGATTTTGAGATGGAGTTTGTAGATCCGGAGCCGGTCGTGGCCCCTGAGCCAGGCGTTGCTCCTGACCCCGCATTTGAGCATGACCCTGTTCATGCCGATGCACCTGCTGTTGCTCCTTTGGTTGATGATGTACCTGTTGATGATCATCATGTTGTTGTTCCACAGTTGGTGGATGATCATGCTGTTGATGTTCATATTGATGCTCCACTTTTGTTAGAGGATCCTGTTGTTGCACCACTTCCTGACCCTATGCCGGTGATGATCGACCGTGCACCTTTCGCTGCCCATATTGATCCACGATACGCTCACACCCACAATGGGTGGATAGATGACGACGATGACTACCCACCTTTCGTGATACCGGTTACACCACCTGTAGCCCCCGTTTCAGCTTCTGTTTCAGCTCCCATTGACGTACCTTTGCTTCCCACACATATCACAAATACTCACCGCACAGATCTCCCGATCACTTATCTCCAGGACATTCCTCCACCCCGTCCTGGGGAGGGTTCGTCACATCATCCGTTTGGTCATACACCTTTTGTGACAGGAGGAGGCCAGTTTGTGCCTCAGGTTTTTCATCCCACTATTGTTCCCACTGTTGCACCATTTACTACACCATCCTTCGCTCCATCTAGTGAGCCTTTCCTCTGGACCACGCCCCCCATTATGCCACCGACGGATCCGTATCACCCATATCACATTGGGTATTCCACGGAGGATGTTCTCACATCTTTCATGATACAGCAGGAGGCGCTGACCCGTCACGTACAGGAGCTAGAGAGAGCTCAGCGACTCCCATGCCAGTGCCAGACCCCACCTGCCGTATCACACCCTCCTCGACCACTTTCACCGGATTATGCCGCTTGTTTTTGGACTCCCGAGCAGCAGATAGCATACTTATTGCGCTCTCATCACGCTATGGAGGAGGACTGGCTTCATATGCGACGTTTACTCTTTTCTCGTTTTCCCCCTCCTCCACCGCCATCAGCTTAGGCCTTTTTGTACGACACGGGTAGACTTTTGGTGAGACGACCGCGATTGTGTAGACTACACAGCTTTTGGAGACCACATTTTGGATGTTATGACTTTTGATGATTTGTATATTTGATGTTGTTGTCACTGACTAGATATTTTGGACTAGGGCGATGTGACCCTTAGTCACTGATGATGTACGATACAGTTATGTACTTGTAAACCTTACATTGTGGTCTTGATTTATGACAACGCAATCGCAGTATTCTCATTATATGTGATGTTGAGTGATTGTTTATGTTCTATAACATGAGATGTTATGTGGTTGATTTATTTATAACATGAGATGTTATGTGTTGATATTGTTGAATATATACGTACACTTTACTTACTATAACCTGACCAACATGAACCATCTTTTAGAAGATGCCACCAAGACGCGAGACGCGTATGCCTGCCAACGAGGCAGAACTTCAAGGAATCATTGCTGCCGCCATTGCACAGTATGCAGCCACAAACGGAGGAACCAGCGGAAGCAATTCAAACAATAACGGCAATAACAATCCACCACATGGTAATGTTAAGTCGTTTGGGACGCATTACAATACATTTGGATATTTATAGCAAGTCCGCTAATACCATTTGTATATTATGACGTATGTGCAGGGTGCACTTACAAGCAGTTCCTAGACTGCAAGCCTGTGAACTTTGACGGCACCGGAGGTGCTATTGCTTTTGTAAGATGGGCCGAAAAGACGGAGTCTGTTCTCTGAATGAGCAAGTGCGCTCCAGACCAACAAGTGACTTACATTTCAGGGCTATTTTTGGACGGAGCCCTGTCCTGGTGGAACTTACAAGTGCAAACTCATGGTGAAGCCGCTGCTTACGCGTTGAGCTGGGCTGAGTTAAAAGTGTTGATGCGAAGGAAGTATTGTTCTCGTGCTGAGATACAAAGGTTGGAGACCGAGTTTTGGCATTTGAGGATGGACGGTCCCAAAATCGCGAAGTATGTTCAGAGATTCCACGACCTGTCTCATGTGGTACCTTATATGGTTACACCAGAGTTCAAGCGAATCGAGAGATTTATCTGGGGTTTAGCTCCACAGATCATGAGTATGGTCACTACTTCCAAGCCTGCAACAATCACAGAGGCTATCGATCTGAGCGTGTCTCTTACTGAGGAAGCCATCCGCCTGAACAAGTTTTCGAATGTTGAGCCAAAGAAGAAAGAGACTCACGTAGAGTCGTCTGGTGAGAATAAGAGGAAATTCTTGAACTTCAAGCAGGGAACGAGCAATGTTGGCAAGAAAGGAGAATCAAGCACACCGGTCCAAGCTGCAACCGGTGCTGGGAAGAAAGGAAAAGGTTATATGGGTACGCATCCCAAGTGTAACACCTGCCAGCGTCATCATTCTGGCCGGTGTGGGCCAAAAGTATGTGAAACTTGTGGAAAAGTTGGCCACCTGAAGGATAACTGCTGGGCTAGTGCAGGCCGGGGAGGCCAAGGAGATTTTGGTAATCGGAACAATAATCGTGGTGGAAATGGAAATCGTGCACAAGGGAATAATGGAGGTAATGGAAACCGAGGGAACAATACAAATCAAGCTGGGGACGCGAATCGAAATCAAAACAACAATCAAGCGGGGAATGGAGGAGGTAATGGTCAAAGAATGGGTTGTTTTAACTGTGGTGACATTGGGCATTTTAAGAGGAACTGCCCAGGATTGAATCAAGCCCGCGGAAGAGTGTTTAACATTGAGGCGAGGGAAGCACGCCAGGATCCCAACGTTGTTACTGGTACGTTCCCTATAAACCAACGCTTTGCATCCGTTTTGTTTGATACTGGTGCGGATTATAGCTTCATGTCATTAGAATTTAAGAAAATACTTGGGTTGACGCCTAGTAAGTTAGATGTTCCATACTCGATTGAATTAGCAAATGGAAAACTAGTTGAGACCAGTGAAGTTGTCCGAGGATATGTGATTGAACTAGGAAGGCACGAGTTTACGCTAGACTTACTACCTGTCGAGTTGGGAAGCTTTGATGTGGTAGTGGGAATGGATTGGCTATCTAGTAACAAAGCCGAGATAGTTTGCCATGAGAAGACCATCCGTATTCCACTAACGGATGAAGAAACGATCATAGTGCACGGAGAGAAGCATGATACGCCACTAAGAATCATTAGCTGCCTGAAAGCTAGAAAGTGCTTGAGGAAAGGATGTGTTGCATTCTTGGCACACATCGTGGACAAGAAAACTGCTGAGCCGAGGATCGAAGACATTCCAGTCGTCAAGGAATATCCGAAAGTCTTTCCAGAAGACTTGCCAGGATTACCGCCTCAAAGGCAAGTCGAATTCCACATTGACTTGGTTCCAGGTGCTGCGCCTGTAGCCAAGGCACCCTATAGACTTGCGCCATCAGAGATGCAGGAGTTGTCGACACAACTCCAGGAGCTATTGGATAAAGGATTCATCAGACCAAGTTTCTCACCTTGGGAAGCTCCGGTTCTGTTTGTTAAAAAGAAAGACGGTAGTTTCCGTATGTGCATTGACTACCGGGAGTTGAATAAGTTGACTATCAAGAACAGATACCCCTTGCCGAGAATCGATGATCTTTTCGACCAACTACAAGGTTCAAGCTACTACTCGAAGATCGATTTGCGATCTGGTTACCATCAGCTGAGAATACAAGAGGAAAGTATTCCAAGAACCGCTTTCAGAACTTGCTATGGACACTACGAGTTTCTGGTAATGCCGTTTGGGTTGACAAACGCGCCAGCTGTATTTATGGATTTGATGAATAGAGTGTGTAAGCCGTACCTAGACAAGTTTGTGATTGTGTTCATAGACGATATCTTGATTTATTCAAAGACGAAGAATGAACACGAACAGCATCTAAGAGCTATTTTGGAATTGCTGAAAAAGGAAAAGTTGTATGCCAAATTCTCAAAATGCGAGTTTTGGCTACGCGAAGTCCAGTTTCTTGGACACGTGGTTAATGGAAATGGAATCCATGTTGATCCCACAAAGATCGAGGCAATCAAGAGTTGGGAGACTCCAAAGACGCCGACCGAGATTCGCCAGTTCTTGGGTTTGGCTGGTTATTACCGAAGATTCATTGAGGATTTTTCTAAAATCGCTCAACCTCTTACCGCGCTCACACAGAAGGATAAGAAGTTTGATTGGGGAATCAAACAGGAAGAAGCGTTCCAGTTACTGAAAGACAAGCTTTGCAATGCGCCGATCTTAGTGCTACCAGAAGGAACTGATGATTTCGTGGTATACTGTGACGCCTCACGTCAAGGATTGGGTTGCGTGTTGATGCAACGCCAGAAAGTCATAGCTTACACTTCACGCCAATTGAAAGTTCATGAAAAGAACTATACCACGCATGATTTGGAGCTAGGCGCAGTGGTATTTGCATTGAAAATCTGGCGACACTATTTGTATGGTACGCGCTGCACGATTTTCACGGATCACAAGAGCCTGCAGCACATATTCAACCAGAAAGAGCTTAACATGAGGCAAAGACGCTGGGTAGAGCTGTTGAATGATTATGATTGCGAGATCAAATACCACCCAGGGAAAGAGAATGTGGTCGCTGATGCCCTGAGTCGAAAAGAAAGGATCAAGCCCATAAGGGTTAGGGCTTTGGAGATGATCGTACAGACAGACCTCTCTTTACGCATTCATGTCGCACAAAGAGAAGCTTTGAAAGAAAGGAACATTGAAGATGAGTATCTCCGTGGGATGGAGAAGCAATTAGTGCCAAACGAGGAAGGAACGCTATGCTTCATGAAAAGGGTTTGGGTTCCTCTGTTTGGTGGTTTGAGAAAAGTTATTTTCGATGAAGCTCACAAATCACGGTACTCTATCCACCCAGGAGCGGATAAGATGTACTAAGATCTTAAAGATTATTATTGGTGGCCCAGGATGAAAGGCGATGTTGTTGTTTATGTTAGCAAGTGCTTAACGTGCGCCAAAGTAAAAGCTGAATACCAGAAGCCTTCAGGACTTTTACAACAACCTGAAATTCCCAAGTGGAAATGGGAACAAATCTCAATGGTTTTCATAACGAAGTTACCAAGGACGCCCAGAGGCCATGATATGATTTGGGTGATAGTAGACCGCCTAACAAAGTCCGCACATTTCTTACCAATCAAAGAAAAGGACAACACGAGTAAACTTGCGGAAATATACATGCGAGAGATCGTTGCACGTCATGGAGTGCCTCTCTCGATTATCTCTGATAGAGATGGACGCTTCATATCAAGGATTTGGCAATCCTTCCAAGAAGCTTTCGGCTCACAGTTGAATCTGAGCATTGCATTCCATCCGCAAACTGACGGTCAAAGTGAACGAACAATTCAGACTTTGGAGGATATGCTGAGAGCATGTGTAATGGATTTGGGTGGTAGCTGGGATAATCATTTACCTTTGGTCGAGTTTTCGTACAACAACAGCTATCACACCAGTATTGGAGCCGCGCCATTTGAAACTCTTTACGGACGCAAGTGTCGATCACCACTATGCTGGGCTGATGCAGGTGATAGGAAACTTGTTGGTCCCGAAATAGTCCAAGAGACGACAGACAAGATTGCGCAGATTCGAAAACGCATCGAAGCGGCTCGCGACAGGAAGAAAGCCTATGCATATCCAAAGAGGAAACCTTTAGAATTTCAAGTTGGGGATATGGTTTTATTGAAGGTTTCACCCTGGAAGGGTGTGGCACGCTTCGGAAAGCGTGGAAAGTTGAATCCACGTTACATTGGCCCTTTCAGAATCCTGCAAAGGATTGGGCTTGTTGCCTACAAGTTGGACCTACCTTCTGAACTAAATGGTGTTCACGATACATTCCATGTATCAAATTTGAGAAAGAGTCCAACACAGGAGACAGTGATCATTCCTGCTGACGAAGTTCATATCGACGACACGCTCCACTTTACCGAAGAACCCGTCGAGGTTACGGATTGGAAAGTTAACAAAACTCGCAGGAGCAGTGTCAAACTCGTCAAAGTTCGTTGGAATGCGAGGCATGGACCTGAATTCACGTGGGAACGTGAGGATCGTATGAAAGAGAAATACCCCCATCTATTTCCTAAGACCCCTGCAACTAGAAGCAGAGCCTAAATTTCGGGACAAAATTTATTTAACGGGGGGAGAATGTGACATCCCTCACCAAACTAGGTATCCGTACGAATTAATTAATATATAATTAATGCTTAATTACTGTGCTTGCTTATAGTTGTGATTAAACTGCTACTTGAATTCTGATACATACTTATACATGCATCATACTTTATTGCTGTCACTCCATTATTTACACACAAACATCAGTGACAACCTTGATGCACAAAAGCACAGTAGCACAATGAACGGATAACCCAGTAAACGTGCTGACATAACCAGCATCAGACAGTTACTGTCTCTGAGGCCATTATGAGCCGGGAATAGTTTACTACACTAGTAGGGAGTGTAGGGAGGTGATGATTGTAGAACTGCGTCACTAGGTGATTGTTATAGTGACCGGATGTGCCTAAAACGTACTTTAAGTACAAAATCCTGCACTTTAATGCAAAAATTCAGCATTTAAATTAACTAGTAAAGTGCAAGAACATGGGAAAATAATACTAGACACTTTCCAAAGTGTCAGGAATTCATTGTGTCACTAAAACAAATATTAACGACACTTTAAATGCTTATTTAGCACTTTAACAGATCAATATCCAACCGAACAACCGGACTTTACCCGGAACATAAAAATATTGTCAATGACATTATTTATCCTTTTCTGAGCTAGTTAGGGACCCCGAACACCCTAACCCACGTTATATCTCATAACACACAAATAACCTATCTTAAATTCCTAACTAACATAACTAAACTCTAACTATATGATTAAAGTTCAACCAATACCCCCCCCCCCCCCTTTCAACCGAACGGTCCCATGTGGGGACACACCATACCAAGTTTGATTATTTTATTTGTTGATGCCTTATATCTTGATAACATATTACACCTTGGATAATTGCAAGAAATGGTCTATAAGTATGTATGAAGGATCACATTATCATTCACTAAAACACTTAACACAAAAATCACTCTCTCTCTCTTTCCCTCTTGGCTACCTTCGGCCGAACACAACCATACCCACCTCACCATCATTCAATCTTGATCTTGCAATTCCATATACATGTCAAGGTGCTAGAGTTCATACAAGGAGGCTCGGTGCTTACGGAATCACAAGGACCTCTCTACATCGCTATTAACCACCTTGTTTTCGCCTTGAATCTTCCCTAGCCTTGAGCTAGTTGTAAGTGATTCTAAACACCCTCTTGATCTTGTCTAAAGTGGTTAATAAGAAGTTTAATGGATAAAATTCAGGAACATGCGAAAACAAAACTAAAAGTCTTGTAAGAAAGATGAACTCGATGGATAAAAGGAAACTAATGGTGTAAAACTCATGAATCTTGTTTAGTTATGGTTATTTTATGTTGTTGATTGCTAGTAGTGGAACGGATTGTCATCTAACCACGCTAGGTCATGTTCATGGAACATGAACTAGTAATATGTTTAGTGTAAAAGTTACTAGATGACGAACCCTTTCATGCATAAACATGAACTTGTGTAAAAACAGTTTTTCTTGTAAAATGGAGTTCTAAACTAGTAGATCTAAAGATCTACAAGTGGTATTTTCGAAGAACCAAGTGTAAGAGGCAAACCTTGTTTAAAAGTCGGGTCTTTCATGACCAAAAGCATTTTTGTGAACAAACAAGTGTGTAAACACTTGTGTGACAAAAGGTTTTAACAAAGAAATATTTTTGTAATTTTTGGACTAGAAGTCGTATAATTACATATTCTTTAAAAATAAAGTTTTCGAGAAACTGATTTTATTTTTAAAGAATAGAAAGATCTACTAAAAATGTTGAAAAGTTACTACGTACTTTTACACAACTTACAAGTTCATGTGTTTGCGATTTATGCTCATTTTGACTCGTTTGACGATTGAACATTGAATGTTGATGATTTGGAAATTGGTTGATTGAAATTTTAAAAGAAAATGATACGCTAGTAAGCGTGGCCACCTCCAGTTACAGAGGAAACTCTGGCGAAATTTTTCCAGAAAATAACACTTAGAATATTTTTGTGACAAGTGTTATGAATATATTTTCGACTTGTTTTCCAAACAAACTTCGCCATGATTTTTATTGTGAAATAACCAAGTATTCGGAGGTGGACTTTCTTAAATAAAACCTGTTAAATATATATTGAGAATATATATTTCATAATAAAACACTTGTGTGATTTTATGATTATTTTGTGAACTATATATTATTTTTAGAGTAAAAATAATATAACTGGAATACATTGTGAAAGCACGACTCCAAAATAATACCAACGCTATCACAAATAAATACTTAAGTTACACCGGTATTATTATTACCACACGAACTTTAAAACGTAACTTATGTATTTTCAGAAAATACTCTTAAATGCGTATTTTGATGAAAGTATTATTTTGGGGATTGTAAGGTATAAAATATAATATTTTTGAGAAAAATATGTATATTTTGGAAATAGAATATTTTAGACGAATGAATAAAATATATTTTATTAAGTGAGACTTAATAATATATTTTTGGATTTACAAAACGCACATGTATTAAAACCCCCATCCTTGGGAAGGAATACAACTATAAAATAATTACGAAGTGTAAATACGAAATAGTTACCTAACTATTTCCCAAAAAAAAAAAAAACTTAAACCTTAAGCCAAGGCACGGCCGTCCGTCTAATAGAAGTTAGTACGTGTAGGTCGTCACGCAGCAGGTTATTTTGGGACGGACTATTTCGAGACGCACTTCAGTGAGTTCATGTCCCCCTTTCTCTTAACTGTTTTCAGTTTTTATACTTCGGGGGTGAAATACATGTTACTGTTATTACGAACTTTTACTTACATGGTATGGTTAGCGTAAGGAGGGTTACTACTTAGATCATGTGAGTGGGTAGGCGGGAACTGGAGGCCATTAATCCTCATTGTAGGACCGAGGGTCTTTAGCGGTAGATCTATCTGGGTGTTGCGAGCCCAGCCCCAGGCCCAACAGTACGGACCTCGGGGTGACTTGGTACCCGACGCAAAAATCTGCTAGGTTTGAGTCTTCCTACTGCACTTCACACATATCAATGGCCTTGCAAACCATTGGTGATCTCTTTATTTCCTTATTTGCTACATACCAGGGATTTTTTACTTACAAAGGTTTTACATACTCACCTTCACATGAACTCGCTCAACTTTATGTTGATTTTTCAACTTACATGTATTTCAGGGAATTAGGGATCTGGCGAAGTATGCTACGTTTTCACGCTGCGTAAGAGTTATGAGGTCATCCACGTTTAGGGATTGTGACTTTTACCTGGACGAGTCGCAAGTCTTAAACGGTGTTTATTTTATGATTGTGGTTATGTCGTATGAACAATGTTTTTATTTTGTTGGGTTGTAACTCATTGCATGTGTCGACTTTAAACAATGTTGTCGTATTTTACTTTTAAAACTTAAATCAACGGATGATCTTCATGGTTTTATTTTCATATAGCTTTGTTGTGATTAAGCTATGGTATTAAGAAGTCACACCATAATAAACCCACGCTTCCGTAAAGCCAGGGTGTGACACAGGAGGTGCCGTTGCGTTTGTTCGTTGGGCAGAAAAGACTGACTCCGTTCTAAGAATGAGTAACTGTTCGCCCCAGCGGAGTGTTACCTTTATCTCAGGGTTGTTTTTAGATGGCGCACTCTCCTAGTAGAACCTTCAGGTTCAGACCCTTGGTGAAGATGCTGCTCATGCACTGAGCTGGGACGAGCTCAAGGAAATGATGGAGAAGAAATATTGTTCTAGGGCTGAAATCCAGAAGCTTGAGGTGGAGTTCTGGAATTTGAAAATGGACGGGCCGAAGATTTCTGAGTACGTCCAGCGATTTCACGACTTGTCTAGGGTCGTTCCCTACTTAGTCAAGCCGGAATTCAAGAGGATTGAGCGATTCATTTGGGGACTTGCACCCCAAATCAGGAGCATGGTTACTCCCTCAAAGCCCCCAACCGTCGCAGAGGCTATCGATTTGAGTGTCACTCTTACTGAAGAAGCTCTACGCATGAGAAAATTTTCGGAATCTGAGGATAACAAGAAAGAGACTCATGTGGAGTCATCAGGCAACAAGAAGAGGAAGTCTTCAAACCTAAAGATAGGCACCCAAGTCAGCTATGGAAGCTCTAAAGCAAACAAGAGAAAGGAATTGAACCCGCCGCATGGCAGGAAAGCTTATGGAGCCGCTAATAAGGCTGGTGGTAAGGTTTACTTGGAGACTAAGACGAGGTGCGAGGAAAGCAATTTTTTTACCATGAAGGTCGATGTCTGAGGCCTAAGTGTGGAAAGTGTGGACAGGAAGGGCACAGCAAGGATGCCTGTTGGGCAAAGGATCTGCACGAAAGAGATAATGGAAAAATTCCAGGCTGCTACAGGTGTGGTGAAATAGGGCACTTTAGGAAAGATTGCCCTAGGAAGAACCAAGCAAGGAAGGGTCTTCACGATCGGAGCTCGTGAAGCACGCCAGGATCCAGATGCGGTTACGGGTACATTCCCTATTAACCAAATTCTATGCATCCATTTCTGATTAATACTGGCATCAACTTTAATCTCGTATCCTTAGAACTTAAGAACTACTTGGCCTAGTTTCGAGTAGAATAGACATCCCATATTCTTTAGAATTGGCGAATGGAAGGTTAGTTAAGCGAAAGATTAAGGACTATATTTTGGAAACTTAAGGGACCAAGAAGCCTTTCCTGAAGATTTGCCAGGAATACCCCCCCCCCCCCCGCCCCTCAACGACACGAGAAGTTTAGGATGAACTTTGTGCCAGGAGCGGCACCAGTAACAAGATGTCGCCTTACCAACTAGTTTCGTCCGAGATACAAGAGCCTCTGATGCAGCTGTGAGAGCTGCTAGACAGAGGAAATCTACCAGGCCGAGTTTCTCACCTTGGGAAGCCCCAGCGTTATTCGTTAGGAAACAGGACAACAGTTTTTACACGTGTACATAGTCTAATCTGAAAGGAACTCAGAAGAATTAATGTAGAAAAGTATTACGCTTGGGTTACAGGGAGATAGACAACTAACCCACAAAATCGGTACCCCTCACCAAGAACCGATGACTTGTCAACCAACTACAAGGTCCCGGCTACTACTCCAAGATGAAATTAAGGACCTGGTGCCCTTAGTTAAGGACACAAGAAGAAAGTTGACAGTCTCCACTTTGCATCAATTCCAGAGAATTGGATATCAATTATCGGTATCCTTTGCCAAGGATTGATGACATAAACAGACAAATCGTAAGGTTCTACTTACCGCTCAAAGATCGAATTGAGGATAGGATGTCCTCAAGTGTGAATACAAGAAGGGAATAACCCTAAAACGACCTTTAGGACTCGCTTCGAGCATTATGAGTTCCTTGTCGTACCATTTGGCTTAACACATGCACCGACAGTATTCATGGACCTCATGAATCGAATGTGTAAGCCATACCTGGCTAGATCATGATTATATTTATTGACTACTGTCACACCCCGACCACGTAAAACAACAACCCGTGGCGGAAACATCGGGGAGTGTTGTAACAGAATTATTGTTTCAAACCATGGATGTAAAGAGTTTCGTTTTATTACATATTAAACATTGTCTTAAGTTAAACAACAAGTCAAACACAGTCTATTATCGTTATTAAATCACTAAGGCCTCGTCCGGTCCTAAGTGAGCATGCATCCTACTTACAATCGACACTAAGCAACTTCACCTGAAACATATGTAAAAACAAAGTCAGCAAAGAAATGCTGGCGAGTACATAGTTTTTGCGTGAGTATCAGATTCATGGCTCGTTTGTATGTTGAAACAACTTGTATGGCTTTGTTAATTGATATTAGAAAAACCTTGTTTGGTAAAATATTTGTATTGCAAATGAATAACCAAGTCAAAATAGATTGGTCATAATTTATAAACCTCGATGCCATGAATCTTAACCCAAAACATTTGTTTATGTAAACCAAATCATAAATCGTTTTTGTAGTAAAACTCGTATGGTTTATATCGCTTCGAAAACCTCGTTTGTGTGACATCGCTTCCAATTGTTTACCCAAATCGTTTAATTCGTTAATAATCGCCTTAGTCGTTTGAATCATTCTCGTTTTAGATCGTGAAACTACTTTTGGTCGTCTCGTTAATAACATTCAAACATTTGTGACTCGTCTATTGTTCAACTCGTTTTCGCATTAACAAACCTCCAAAGGGTAAGTTAACAATCATCAGATTCAGTCGTTACCCACCTAACCCACACATAACCATGGGTGCGGTCTGATAACGGGATTTGTCAGATCCTATGGTACCATAACCTAATACTGGTCGGTTTGGCCGAAATTAATGAATGTCATTCGTTATGTAACTACAACCACAAGTTCGTTCACATCATTGAAATCGTTCTTAGTTTTGTATAAACCATCTTACTCGTTTTGAAACCATCGTTAAAACATCGAAATCGTTTAGATACATATGAATCACCCCAAAACAATTGAAAATAGTAAAATAGGGGACTATGTACTCACCTTCGGGTGCGTTTTTAAATGTTAACACAATCCCTCAAATTGTTTATCCGCCCTAAATTAAATAAGAATGATTTTAATAATCAAAACCCACGCTTCGACATGCAAAATGCTACTTATGTCATTTCTGTTTTAATATATATGAAACTGGACTGTTTTCGGACATTTAAATAAAATAGTTAACTTATTCCAAAAATTCCCAAATTTTTACAGAATGTCTTAAACGATCCAAGTATTATTGTGTAAAAATATTGGGGTCTAGTTGATTACCAATATTTTATAAAAATTCATTTTCCGGACTGCAATCAGATTTGTTACTTTCTATTGCAGTCTGCGAAATAATTCGTTTAAAAATCATCGTAAGTCTGTTTGACGTAATTCCAGCGTGAGTATTACAAATACATCGGTGGTCATTTACAGTACAAATTTCATGATCTAACTTTACACAGAAATCAATTTATGACTGAAAACAGGACGCATATTTTCAGCAGAAAAAATGCAGCTCCAGCTGCTGTTACGAAAAGACTCTTTAAAAATAGTAAACGAAGTCCAAAAATTATGATTCCGGTGCCATTAGAACCGTATTTCATAATACATAATTCTAGACTTCAGAAAATACATTTTTCGTTAAGTTACGGTCTGGTTACAGCCAGTTAAAGGCGGCTGGAAATGCAGATAAGCAAGCTGTTTTCAGTCTTTTAACATTATAAAGTGTGTTCGATTGATTCCGTTAACATGTTTAGCGATCACAATAATACTTACAGCAGATTATCACTTATTGTCACACCCCGACCACGTAAAACATCAAATCATGGCGGAAACGTCGGGGAGTGTTGTAACATAATTATTGCTTCACAACCATGGCATACAAAGTTATATTTCATTTAACAAACAAGAGTGTTACATTGTCTCAAAACAGGAAATAAAGAGTTTAGAACATAATTAAACTAAGTCTATCTTTATTTTTAGTCTCTAAGGCACAGGTCCGCCCTAGTGTCACGATCATCATCCTAAGCAACAGCTCCTGAAAACACATGTGAAAATAGGTACGTCAGCATAAAAATGCCTGTGAGATACATAGGTTTTGTGAAAATAAGATTCATGACTTATAAGTTTAGAAAAAGTTGATTAGCAAAAGTCAGTCATGAACCTTGTAAATTGTTTTTGTTTTGTAAATCATTTAAAAAGCGATAAGATCAAATGATATGTATGAATAAAAGAATAATGTATGGTTAAATGTATAACCAAGTAAAATGAGTTGTATAAAGTAAATTGTTTGTAAACCAAAGTCTTGTGAAAATCGTGTTACTTGTGTAAAATGTATAAGTCCAAATTGAATGATTTAAATAACGCTATGATAGGCAATATAATACAAACACTTATATATAGGAAGTACCAGCGGCGTATCCACCATGCTTGTATCATATTACTCACATCTCGTTACTTAAGTCACTTAAACAAACCACCAATGTATAAAGTCTATGTTTAAACCAATTGTCAAAAGTCCTTGTATAAATCGTATCAAATGTTAATAGTCCAAATGTAGTCAAGTAATGTGTAGCAAATGTATGTCTGGTAAGTAATGTGTTGTTACATAAACCAAATGTAAGAATGTACAAAACAAAGTATTTTGAATATATCAAAAAGTTATGTTTTGCAAAGTAATGCATGTTACATTGATACAGACACTTATGTGGTAAGTTAACGCATACATTCAAGCCTTGAGACAGTCGGATAACCCTAAGTCAAGGTTATCAAAAGAAATGTTTTCGGATTCAGTCATTCCTTACATCCAAACAAACCCGGGATGTCAGGAATGGGATTTGTCAAGTCCTATGGTACCACTACTTACTACCGAGCGGCGTAGCTAATGTTAATGAACGTAGATAAGTCCCGTTTGTGCAAACCAAATGTTATAGCAAATGTAAACATGTTATATGAAAACAATGTACTAAGTATGCTAAGTTAACATACAAAGCAGAGAAGTCATGTAAATCAATGTGCTAGCATGCTATCAGTCAACATACATAGCAGAAATGTAATGTAAAACAATGTACTAAGTATGCACACAATGGACATACATAGCATGAAATGTAATGTAAAACGATGTACTAAGTATGCACACAATGGACATACATAGCATGAAATGTAATGTAAATCATGTACTAATGAGCATAACAAGTATATGATGTGAAAACAGGAAAGCACGAAAGTAACAAGTAGGCACATGTGTTTCACCCCAAAACAGTTTGGAAAACAGTAAAAGAGGGGTCTATGTACTCACTTGAGATTGCTTAGTAGTCCTTGATTAACAACCAAACAATGCTAGAGATCACGGATATCAAACGGCACCTAATATAGGTAACTATGTTAATATACCGGACCTAAATCGGAGGATTGGATAGAATGAGGGTTCGTAAACCAAACGAGTATGGAGACTCGTGTAATATGGTTTAACAAAGCCCACATACTAAAATGAAACCTAACCTAAGTGCTGACAACCCATTACGACCCGTTTAGGTAGCTTATGCTACTTTAACGCGTCGTTCGCGTAAAACGCGTTCGGAACGCCTAACTAGCCCTATGATAAGTAAAATATGCCTAAACATGTCTAATATTGTTGCCAAATCAGTTTAGATACCAAAAGTTATGTTACATATGCTTAAAATGAATTTTGGCGTTAAAAGGGCATTTTGGTAATTTACCTAAGGCATATAAACTACCTATCATACAACTAACTAAACGTCGTGACCATAAGGTATAACCTCGGAAGGTTATTCCCTATATACTATGGTCACCTAATGTGTTTGGTCGGATCCTAGGGATCGACCAAATGGGTCGGGTTCGAAAGTATAAGCGATTGTTTAGATCGCTTACCTTACGACCCTATATAAGCACTAAACTAAAAGTGACGAGCTAAGCATGTTAAAACATGCTTAACTAAATTTAGAAAACAGGTTTGGTATCAAAACAAACGGTTTTGATACCTAAGAGTAGTTTGGTTACAAAATACGCAAGAATGCACATTTTGGCCGAAACTACGACTCGTCACTGAGCCTAGATAACGTGGTAATCAGTAGGTATAGTCACTAGGGACTATAACCATCGTGATCACGCTTACGTTATGAAGTTCAACCGAACTTCGTGTTGACCATAAACTGGTCAACGCAGAAAGTCAAACATAGTTTGACTTTCGGACTAGAAAAGCGATAAAAGAACGAAGGAACACTTACAAAGGGTCCCCGCTAGTAAAACTTGATCGAATAGCTCAGGTATGAAGCAATGACTTCAACTTAGAGCTTTGAGATCAGATTTGTGGGTTTTGAGTTGTGAAAGGGTTGGGTATTTATAGGATTCTTGGAACCGTTAGGATCGTTCCTCGAATACCGTGCTTTGATCTTGTCCCTACACTTGTTGCAAACTTGTGGTAACTCAAAATGGCCCCCCAACATCAGGGATTAACATGTGGCATTGGCCTTTGGAGTGTTTGGGAGCTGTTAACAATTGATTAAATAACCTTTGCTGATCTGAAAGGGCCTCGCGTGACGCCTAGGGGGCTAGGTGTCACGCCTAGGTCCTTCTGATCAGCAAACAGTTTCCAAAGTTTCCATTTCAGTCCCCGTTGTGTGTTAAGGCCATTTCCGACATGTTTAAGGCTCGTTAAGTCAACTTTAAGGCCCTAAATGATGCCTAAACATTGTGGACATGAAACATGCTAAAAAATATCCCGGATATCGGTTCGTTTGGTCGTACGATCGCGATGTTCGCTTAATTACGACGACATGCGCATAAGCGCGAAAAACAATCCAAATTGCGTGACGAATGGATTTTTCTTATGCTAAACACTAAAATAAAATATTTTAGTGCTTACATAAATTTTTGGATGTCCGGATGTATTCAGAACGTAAGTTATGCGCGAAAGTGCAAACTTGTGCACTTTTTGACGCTTTTAGTCCCTGAATGACCAAAAAGTTTATTTTAGCACACCGAACCCTTCAAAGCCTATTTCTAAGCTATGTAAAGGATATTTATGGTATGTTTAACTTATGGTCATGTTCCGGAATGTCTGTTACAGTTCAAATTGGCATACTTTCGTAGTTTGTCAACTTTAGTCCCTGTAAGCGATTTAACTTGATTTTGCCATACCAAAGCCTTCAAAACTTATTTCTAAGTTATGTAAAGGTTATTTAAGGTATGTTAAGTATATGTTGATGTTCCGGAGTATTTGTCGCATCAAACTGATTACGTTTACGCACCAGCTTGCGTATAACTCTCCAGAAAGCGATATAGAGTTTGAAATTGGACAAAAGTCAAAACATGAAAAATGTAAAACATAACCAAACAAACATTGGGATCAAATAACATTGTTTTATTGATAATTGAACTGTTCACAATGATTACGAGCATAGATGTTACAGTCTCCCCTACTTGTGGAAATTTCGTCCCGAAATTTATTTAGAGGAAACTCGTGGGAATAGATGCGGATATTTCGCCTTCATTTGATCTTCGCGTTCCCAAGTAAACTCGGGTCCACGTTTAGATTCCCAGCGAACCTTGACCAAAGGAATGCGCTTGCGTTTAAGCCACTTGACTTCACGTTCCATGATTTCCACAGGTTTCTCGACAAATTTCAGTGTTTTATCGACACGAATTTCGTCAAGTGGTATGTGGAGGTTCTCATCAGCTAAACACCTCTTGAGATTGGACACGTGAAAGGTTGGATGAACATTTCCAAGTTCAGGAGGTAACTCAAGTCTGTAGGCTACCTTACCGATTCTTTCGACGATCTTGAATGGTCCAACGTATCTAGGTGCAAGTTTTCCTTTCTTTCCAAATCTGATCACACCTTTCCAAGGTGAGACCTTAAGTAATACACGATCACCGACTTGAAAATCCAAGGGCTTGCGTTTTGGGTCCGCGTAACTCTTTTGACGGCTTCTAGCTGTCTGAAGGTTATCACGAACTTTCTTAATCTTATCAGTTGTCTCTAAAATGAGGGCAGGTCCAGTAAGCTGAGCCTCACCGATCTCATTCCAGTAGACTGGTGAACGACATTTTCGACCATAGAGAGCCTCGAAAGGAGCCATGTTGATGCTGGAGTGATAACTATTGTTGTAGGAGAATTCAATCAACGGAAGATGTGAATCCCAACTACCACCAAAGTCGATTACACAAGCTCTAAGCATATCCTCCAGAGTCTGGATTGTTCTTTCAGATTGACCATCCATTTGCAGATGATAAGCTGTGCTCAGATTAAGTTGGGTCCCCATAGCAGATTGCATGGTTCTCCAAAAATGAGAAGTGAAGCGAGCATCTCTGTCAGAAATGATGTTCAAAGGAACACCATGTCGAGCTACAATTTCATCCACGTAGATTTTAGCAAGTTTGTCAGCAGAAAAATCCTCACGGATTGGCAAGAAATGCGCTGACTTAGTAAGACGATCAACAACTACCCAGATGGCATCATGACCTTTCTTTGTGCGCAGAAGTTTAGTAATGAGATCCATAGTAACGTTTTCCCATTTCCAAACTGGGATCTCTGGTTGCACCAATAAACCAGAAGGACGCTGATGTTCAGCCTTAACCTTAAGACAAGAAAGGCATTTTGATACATATAAGGCAATGTCTTTCTTCATACCAGGCCACCAATACTGAATACGAAGATCTTTATACATCTTATCTGAGCTAGGATGAACAGAATAACGAGACTTATGGGCTTCATCCATAAGCAAGGTGCGAAGGTTATCTAGGCTTGGGACCCACAAATGGTCCATGAAGTAGTACGATCCATTGTCCTTCAGTTCCAGATCAGGGGTTATGTGATAGGGAAATTCCTTATCCATCAAACCTTGTGAAACACAAGTGTGTTGAGCCTCAGAAATGCGGGCTTGGATATCGGATCGAGCTTGAATATTAGATTGAACATGAACACAATGAAGCTTAGTACGTTCCTTACGACTCAATACATCGGCTACGACATTCGCCTTACCAGGATGGTAGCGAATTTCGCAGTCATAGTCGTTTAGAAGCTCAACCCAACGTCGTTGCCTCATGTTGAGTTCTTTCTGATTGAAGATATGCTGAAGACTTTTGTGGTCCATGAAAACCACACATTTTGTACCGTACAAATAGTGTCTCCAGATCTTGAGAGCGAAGACAACTGCACCCAACTCCAGATCATGGGTGGTGTAGTTCTTCTCATGTATCTTCAACTGCCTCGATGCATATGCTATGACTTTGTTTCTTTGCATCAGAACACAACCAAGACCCAATTTAGATGCATCGCAATAAACGGCGAAATCATCATTGCCCTCAGGCAAAGTCAGAACAGGCGCGTCGCAAAGTTTCTGCTTCAAAGTCAGAAACGCTTCCTCTTGCTTGAATCCCCAATCAAAGGGCTTGTTCTTCTGAGTTAGAGAAGTTAGAGGAACTGCAATCTTTGAGAAGTTTTCAATGAAGCGGCGGTAATAACCCGCAAGACCAAGAAAAGAACGAACTTCAGTAGGAGTAGTAGGCGTATCCCAATCCTTGATCGCACTGATCTTGGAGGGATCTACATGAATACCGTGTTCGTTGACAATATGTCCTAAAAATTGAACTTCTTTAAGCCAGAATTCACACTTGGAGAATTTGGCAAAAAGTTGCTCTTTCTTTAGGAGTTCCAAAGTAAGACGAAGATGTTGCTCATGATCAGCTCGCGTCTTGGAGTATATCAAGATGTCATCAATAAAAACAATGACGAACTGATCCAAATAAGGCTTGCAGACCCTATTCATTAAGTCCATGAAAACGGCAGGAGCATTAGTCAAACCGAATGGCATGACTGTGAACTCATAATGCCCATATCGAGTGCGGAAAGCCGTCTTGGGAATATCTTCCTCATGCACACGAAGTTGATGATACCCCGAACGTAGATCAATCTTCGAAAAATAAGAAGCACCTTGTAACTGATCAAAGAGATCATCGATGCGAGGTAGGGGATATCGATTCTTGATGGTAAGCTTGTTAAGCTCACGATAATCGATACACATCCTAAAAGATCCATCCTTCTTCTTGACAAAAAGAACGGGAGCACCCCAAGGTGAAAAGCTAGGACGGATAAAACCTTTGTCAGAGAGTTCCTGAAGCTGCTTAGACAACTCTTGCATCTCAGACGGTGCAAGACGATATGGAGCTCTGTTAATGGGATTTGCACCAGGTACGAGATCAATACGGAACTCGACTTGGCGTGCTAGAGGTAGACCAGGTAACTCTTCAGGGAATACTTCAGAATAATCCCGAACAACCGGAATATCTTGAATAGATTTACCTTTGCCCTTATCTGCTACAACATGTGCCAAAAAGGCCACATAGTTCTTTCGCAGATACTTCCGAGCTTTAAAACAAGACATGAGTTTGAGACCACCGGTAGGTTTCTCACCATGCACCTGTAGGATCTCTCCTGTTGAAAGCGGCACACGAACAATCTTCTTGAAACAAACTACCTCTGCGCGATGCTTGGCTAACCAATCCATACCCACAATAATGTCGAAGCTTCCAAGTTGCATAGGCGTGAGGTCAATAGGAAAAAGATAGTCGTTAAGGTTCAACTGGCAGTTGCGAAGAACAGAATCAAGAACAATGGGTTCACCACTAGCAACTTCTACTGTCAAGGGTTTTCCTAGTTTCGTTCTAGATACGCGAAGCAATGGCTCAAAAGATAATGACACAAAACTCTTATCGGCACCCGAATCAAAAAGAACAGATGCAGGCTGATTATTAACAAAGAACGTACCTTTCACCACTTCATTGTCCGCTTGTGCCTCTTGTGCATTCATGTTGAAGACTCGACCTCGAGCCTGAGCCTGATTCTGATTTGGATTTGCGTTAGCTAGTCTTGGGCACCGGTTTCTGTAGTGGGTCAGATCCCCACAATTGTAGCACGAACCAGGAGGAAAATGAGGTCGTGCAGCTTGACCTTGTTGCTGAGCAAGAGGCTGAGCAACTTGTTGGGCTTGGTTCTGAACTGCCTGATTCTGGTTAACAGGAATGCGATAAGTAGCGGCAAGATGACCATTTCTTCCACAGTTAGTGCAATGACGACATTGGAGATGTGGTAGGTGATGGCCGTTACACCTGTTGCACAAAGGTGCATTGCCAAGATAAGGCCTCTTGGCGGGTAGTTGCGTAGGCTGATTTGGTGCAGCTTGAGCCTATGCAGTAACGGCATAGTTTTGGGAAGCCTTTCGCTTCCTAGACCCTCTTGAGGAACCAGAATCCTTTCCCTTCTTGTTTTGACCTTTCTTGCTATCTTCTTTGTCAGACGCCTGCTTCTTACCCTTGTCACCCTTTTTGTGCAGCTTACCCTTTCGAACCTGCGACTCGGTCAATGTCGCTGCTAACTCGATCGCCAGACGGAGTGTGGTAGGGTTACTACCAGTAATGATGTCTTGTACTGAGTCAGGTAGACCATCGATGTACCTTTCGATAGCCTTGTCGAGTGGGGTAACCATTGTTGGGCAAAGCAGACTCAACTCCTCAAACCTATCAGTATACGCCCTGTGCTCGCCACTGTCTTGTTTCAAGTCATCAAACTCTCTCTCCAAAGCTCGCTGTTCATGACGAGGACAGAACTCCCTCATCATAAGGGCCCTAAGTTCAGCCCATGTCTGTGCTAGAGCAACTTCTGCACCACGATCTCTCATAACCCCGTTCCACCACGTAAGAGCCCTCTTCTGAAACACACTCGAAGAAAACTCGACCTTGCGATTGTCAGGACACTTCACGTGATGGAAAGTATTCTCAATGCTCTCGAACCATTGAAGAAGCCCAGTCGCTCCCTCAGAACCACTAAACTTGAGTGGTTTAGCCGAGTTAAAATTCTTGAAATTGCATGGAGCATTGTTGTTGTTGTTGGCTTGGTTCCATTGAGCAAAGAGGTTTGGGAATGCAGCAGCCATCTGCTGCGCAATAATTTCTGCCAGTTCGGCAGTCGCTATCTGGTTTTCGCGTCGAGGAGGCATTCTAAAAGAGGAAAACATGAAAGGAAACGAGTGAGATGATTGGATGAAGAGAATGAGATGAAACAAAATCAACAAAAGCAAAGATGGTGGTCATTCGTCCGCATCGCAAAGCAAACAAGCGACACACAGTGACTAATCAAAGTAAATGGGTGAAAAATAATGTATCGCGAAGACATGCTCGCCTATAAGTGAACACTCACCCCAAGAGTTCCCAGGTAAGAGTGAATGGTCCGATTATGTGGATTTGTACGAACACTCTAGCCTTAGACAGAAAACCCAGGGTACAGGCATTCACTCTTCCAGTTTGCACGTGTTCACACTATTTAGGACCCAAAACTTTGACGAGATTTTGAAAATTCAAAGGGGTTCAAAACCTTACAATAGAGGGTTCAAAACCTTGTAATAATTCATTCAAAAACAGAAGATTGTTTTTCAAAAATCGTTTCGGAAAATTGGGTTCTTGTTTTGATAATCACCTAAGGATAGGTGATGTGCATGTTTTAAGATCTAAACACAAAATAACTTGTGTTAGGGTACTAGAAAGGTTATAGTCTAGGTCAAAGTATTACTAATAACCTAATTCCCTATAACCATTGGCTCTGATACCAACTTTTCTGTCACACCCCGACCACGTAAAACATCAAATCGTGGCGGAAACGTCGGGGAGTGTTGTAACAGAATTATTGTTTCACAACCATGGCATACAAAGTTATATTTTATTTAACAAACAAGAGTGTTACATTGTCTCAAAACAGGAAATAAAGAGTTTAGAACATAATTAAACTAAGTCTATCTTTATTTTTAGTCTCTAAGGCACAGGTTCGCCCTAGTGTCACGATCATCATCCTAAGCAACAGCTCCTGAAAACACATGTGAAAATAGGTACGTCAGCATAAAAATGCCTGTGAGATACATAGGTTTTGTGAAAATAAGATTCATGACTTATAAGTTTAGAAAAAGTTGATTAGCAAAAGTCAGACATGAACCTTGTAAATTGTTTTTGTTTTGTAAATCATTTAAAAAGCGATAAGATCAAATGATATGTATGAATAAAAGAATAATGTATGGTTAAATGTATAACCAAGTAAAATGAGTTGTATAAAGTAAATTGTTTGTAAACCAAAGTCTTGTGAAAATCGTGTTACTTGTGTAAAATGTATAAGTCCAAATTGAATGATTTAAATAACGCTATGATAGGCAATATAATACAAACACTTATATATAGGAAGTACCAGCGGCGTATCCACCATGCTTGTATCATATTACTCACATCTCGTTACTTAAGTCACTTAAACAAACCACCAATGTATAAAGTCTATGTTTAAACCAATTGTCAAAAGTCCTTGTATAAATCGTATCAAATGTTAATAGTCCAAATGTAGTCAAGTAATGTGTAGCAAATGTATGTCTGGTAAGTAATGTGTTGTTACATAAACCAAATGTAAGAATGTACAAAACAAAGTATTTTGAATATATCAAAAAGTTATGTTTTGCAAAGTAATGCATGTTACATTGATACAGACACTTATGTGGTAAGTTAACGCATACATTCAAGCCTTGAGACAGTCGGATAACCCTAAGTCAAGGTTATCAAAAGAAATGTTTTCGGATTCAGTCATTCCTTACATGCAAACAAACCCGGGATGTCAGGAATGGGATTTGTCAAGTCCTATGGTACCACTACTTACTACCGAGCGGCATAGCTAATGTTAATGAACGTATATAAGTCCCGTTTGTGCAAACCAAATGTTATAGCAAATGTAAACATGTTATATGAAAACAATGTACTAAGTATGCTAAGTTAACATACAAAGCAGAGAAGTCATGTAAATCAATGTGCTAGCATGCTATCAGTCAACATACATAGCAGAAATGTAATGTAAAACAATGTACTAAGTATGCACACAATGGACATACATAGCATGAAATGTAATATAAAACGATGTACTAAGTATGCACACAATGGACATACATAGCATGAAATATAATGTAAATCATGTACTAATGAGCATAACAAGTATATGATGTGAAAACAGGAAAGCACGAAAGTAACAAGTAGGCACATGTGTTTCACCCCAAAACAGTTTGGAAAACAGTAAAAGAGGGGTCTATGTACTCACTTGAGATTGCTTAGTAGTCCTTGAGTAACAACCAAACAATGCTAGAGATCACGGATATCAAACGGCACCTAATATAGGTAACTATGTTAATATACCGGACCTAAATCGGAGGATTGGATAGAATGAGGGTTCGTAAACCAAACGAGTATGGAGACTCGTGTAATATGGTTTAACAAAGCCCACATACTAAAATGAAACCTAACCTAAGTGCTGACAACCCATTACGACCCGTTTAGGTAGCTTATGCTACTTTAACGCGTCGTTCGCGTAAAACGCGTTTGGAACGCCTAACTAGCCCTATGATAAGTAAAATATGCCTTAACATGTCTAATATTGTTGCCAAATCAGTTTAGATACCAAAAGTTATGTTACATATGCTTAAAATGAATTTTGGCGTTAAAAGGGCATTTTGGTAATTTACCTAAGGCATATAAACTACCTATCATACAACTAACTAAACGTCGTGACCATAAGGTATAACCTCAGAAGGTTATTCCCTATATACTATGGTCACCTAATGTGTTTGGTCGGATCCTAAGGATCGACCAAACGGGTCGGGTTCGAAAGTATAAGCGATTGTTTAGATCGCTTACCTTACGACCCTATATAAGCACTAAACTAAAAGTGACGAGCTAAGCATGTTAAAACATGCTTAACTAAGTTTAGAAAACAGGTTTGGTATCAAAACAAACGGTTTTGATACCTAAGAGTAGTTTGGTTACAAAATACGCAAGAATGCGCATTTTGGCCGAAACTACGACTCGTCACTGAGCCTAGATAACGTGGTAATCAGTAGGTATAGTCACTAGGGACTATAACCATCGTGATCACGCTCACGTTATGAAGTTCAACCGAACTTCGTGTTGACCATAAACTGGTCAACGCAGAAAGTCAAACATAGTTTGACTTTCGGACTAGAAAAGCGATAAAAGAACGAAGGAACACTTACAAAGGGTCCCCGCTAGTAAAACTTGATCGAATAGCTCAGGTATGAAGCAATGACTTCAACTTAGAGCTTTGAGATCAGATTTGTGGGTTTTGAGTTGTGAAAGGGTTGGGTATTTATAGGATTCTTGGAACCGTTAGGATCGTTCCTCGAATACCGTGCTTTGATCTTGTCCCTACACTTGTTGCAAACTTGTGGTAACTCAAAATGGCCCCCCAACATCAGGGATTAACATGTGGCATTGGCCTTTGGAGTGTTTGGGAGCTGTTAACAATTGATTAAACAACCTTTGCTGATCTGAAAGGGCCTCGCGTGACGCCTAGGGGGCTAGGTGTCATGCCTAGGTCCTTCTGATCAGCAAACAGTTTCCAAAGTTTCCATTTCAGTCCCCGTTGTGTGTTAAGCCCATTTCCGACATGTTTAAGGCTCGTTAAGTCAAATTTAAGGCCCTAAAATGATGCCTAAACATTGTGGACATGAAACATGCTCAAAAATATCCCGGATGTCGGTTCGTTTGGTCGTACGATCGCGATGTTCGCTTAATTACGACGACATGCGCATAAGCGCGAAAAACGATCCAAATTGCGTGACGAATGGATTTTTCTTATGCCAAACACTAAAATAAAATATTTTAGTGCTTACATAAATTTTTGGATGTCCGGATGTATTCAGAACGTAAGTTATGTGCGAAAGTGCAAAGTTGTGCACTTTTTGACGCTTTTAGTCCCTGAATGACCCAAAAGTTTATTTTAGCACACCGAACCATTCAAAGCCTATTTCTAAGCTATGTAAAGGATATTTATGGTATGTTTAACTTATGGTCATGTTCCGGAATGTCTGTTACAGTTCAAATTGGCATACTTTCGCAGTTTGTCAACTTTAGTCCCTGTAAGCGATTTAACTTGATTTTGCCATACCAAAGCCTTCAAAACTTATTTCTAAGTTATGTAAAGGTTATTTAAGGTATGTTAAGTATATGTTGATGTTCTGGAGTATTTGTCGCTTCAAACTGATTACGGTTACGCACCAGCTTGCGTATAACTCTCCAGAAAGCGATATAGAGTTTGAAATTGGACAAAAGTCAAAACATGAAAAATGTAAAACATAACCAAAGAAACATTGGGATCAAATAACATTGTTTTATTGATAATTGAACTGTTCACAATGATTACAAGCACAGATGTTACACTTATATATGTCAGATTTATCATGCATTAACATATTTCATCATCATTTTTAACACTACTTTACCATATGTTAGATGATGTTCAAGACTTGTTTAAATATTTTAGACTTTCTATCTTTTTGATCTTTAAACATCATTAACCACACAACAAACATGTAAAATACAAGGATCTATGTGCTTACCACTAGCACAAGGCTAGGGGAGTTCGAGTGTAGAAAAGTGGTGGATAAAAGAAATCGAGAGCGGTCCTTGAGCTTCCGAACACACCAAGCCTTGTTGAATGATCTCTTGCACCTTTGGGTAAGTATAGAATGCTTGTAGGGAAGTTGGATGGTGGTGATATGGTGGGTGGTTGTGGCTGCCGAAATGAAGAAGAGAGGAAGGAGAGAAAACTTGTTGTTGAAGTGGTGATGAGAGAAGTGAGATGCCTAATGTGCATACTTATAATCCAAGTTAACCCCTTAACCATTGGACAACATGTTCACTAGATATCAAACATTGGTGAATAAAATAATCAATTGAAATCTTCATGGGGGTCACTCAAAATCTGGTTATAGGAGGGGGGGTCTAGGTGTAGGCTTTAACTAAATAGTTAGATATTAAGTTAAAAGTTCAAGTATTAGTTAGGGTTTGGTTACTAGATATTTTCATGATGTGTTATGGTGTTCGGGGTCCATAACTAGTTCAGAAAAATAAAAACAATGCTTCTAGCATTATTTTAGTGTTCCGGGTAAAGTCCGGTTGTCCGGTTAAACACCGTTCCGTTAAGGTGTTTAATTATGTACCGGGTATTATATCTAACGTTCAAATCCCGATTTATGGCGTTCTAATTCATTTTTATTATTCTATAAAAATAAACTCGCCAAAATATTACTGAAATAGATTTCAGTTGCCAAGACTGGCTGCGTTGTCCGCGTTTCGCAGTAAAAGCACTGTGTCGCGCAGAAACACGCGGTACGCGCTTAAACTTGAAAAATAACGTTTCTAAGCGTTTTAATTTATTTTTCAGCACGAACCTGATTAAAATAAGATTTTAATCATAATAGAATATTTGTGGGATTTAAATATTATCCGGGCGGTCACCAACGTTCGTTTCGCAGTTTTGTCGTAATTAGCTCTTTAGTTCAAATAAACATGTTCTTGCCATACCGAATCCTTCGAAACTTATTTCTAAGTTATGTAAAGGATATTTAGGGTATGTTTAGCTTACGTCACAGTTCCGAAGTGTACGTTGCGTTAAACTGACTGCGTTTATGCACCAGTTTACGCATAACCTTCCGGAAAGTGATTTAAAGCTTGAAATCGGAGTCGAATCAATTTGTAAAATCATTAAATACAATTGCACATATAATAACACCAAAACACATATAATAACACCAAGGCACATTGTTTTATTGATAACTGGCATTGTTTTTACATCATACGATGATTACAGGACACAGTTGTCACAACTACATTCTTATATGGCCAACGACCAAGGAAGGTCGTGAGCAACATCTACAATTTATCTTGCGACTCTTAGAGAAGGAACAGTTATGTGCTAAGATGTCGAAAAGCGTATTTCAAATTCGCGAGGTAAGAACTTTAGGATACATGGTGGATAAGAACGAGATTCATGCCAACCCTGCAATTAAGAGCTAAGGAGTTAGAGTTGCAATTATGTGACGCTTCTCGACAAAGTCTCGATTGCGCGTCAATGCAATAAGACCACGACATTGCATACACGTCACGTTGATTAAGGTATCATGAGAAGAAACCTTGATTTAGATACAGTAATTGCGCGCCGCAAATTTGACGTCATTACCTGTAAGAAAACGCTGCACGACCTTTACTGATCACAAGGGTTGCAGCACACCGTTGATCGTAAGAACTTAAATATTAGCGAAGATGGACTGAGCTACTGAACGATGTAGACTGTATGGACATGTTACGTGCTTGGGTGATAAACTTTGATGAAAAGTTGGAACACTCACTTGCCCTTAGTGGAGTTTTCCTACAACAGTATTTATCACACCGCTGTTTAAACCGCTTCGTGTGAAGCTTTAGATGGAACATAATAAGTCAATCCCCGTTGTGTTAAACGGAGACCGGAGATAAATAATCTACTGGCCCGAGTTGGTTCAGGAAAAATTAGAGGCAAGATCGTTCAGATATGTGATCATATCAAGACAGCCCGCGGAATACAGAAAGATTGCGCCGACGAGCGGCAAAAATCGTAGGAATTTGAGATAAGAAGTATGGCTTTAATGGGAGCCTCACCTTGAGAAGGTGTGATGCGATTTGGAAAACGTGGAAGGTTGGACCCCCGGTATATTAGACCTTTCGAGATCCTGGTAGGGATCGGGACCATTGCTCACAAGCTGAAACTTCCAGAAAAGATCAGTAGTGATCGCGACGACACATTATGTCTAGTCTTCAGAGGAGTCTGACTCAAGGAACAGTCGTTGTTCCCACAAACAAGATTCACGTCAACGAAAAACTCCAATTTACTATAGAACTTGTTAAGGATGCGGACTAAGAGTCCACAAAACACGGAGAAGACAAAGTTGATTTACTTTAGTACGTTAGAATTCGTATCATGACCCAGAGTTACATGGGAACATGAAGACAAATTTTAAACCTAAGTGACCACATTTGATTCACAACTCCCCTGTGACCGATGGCATCGCTTGAATTTTGGGCCGAAATTCTTTTAACGGGGGGAGTCTGTGACAACTGTCACTTTTCCGTACATTCCGTACACTAATTGAACAGTAATACGTGCTTTAATAACTGTGCATGATCTAGTTTACAAGACAAATGAATTCCTGATTACTGTTATATACATACAATGGCATTTCATGTTGCAAGACTTTTATCATTGCTACATGCAACACGATATAGTTCTAATAATGCACAGAACAGAATTGGCACCATTATCAGGCAAACTAAAAGCACTGATGGGAGTTCAGTACATAGACAGACAATGTTTTGAGACCCAGTATGAACCAGAAACCAAGTTCTACACTACACTAGTATAGTGTGTAGGGAAGTAAGGACCACAAAACTGCATTCCTAAGTGATAGTTTAAGTGCCGGGAAGTGCCTAAAACTCACCCAAAGTGCAGAATTCTGCATAATTCAGCAAAAATCAGCTTTTTAACAAGCTAGTTTCATGTAAAAATATGACTAAATGGTCCTGAATGCTTTCCTAAGTGTCGGGAATTAAAAGTGTCACAAAAGGGTACATAAAGAACACTAAACGGTATAGTTTGACACTTTAATGAACCGGTATCTAACCGAACAACCGGACACTACCCGAAACACCAAAATTATACTAGAAACATTGTTTTAATGTTTCTAAGCTAGTTATGGTCCCCGAACACCCTAACACACTATATAACACATCATACACTTAAACACTAACTAATATACTTGAAATCTAACCTAATCACTTAACTTATCATTTAAACCAACCAAGACCCCCCCCCCCCATGTAAGTGGACGGTCACATATGTGACCCCACCATAATCTTTACAAGATTTCCTTAAATCTTCATTTGATCTTTCTTGGATTTGCTAAGGATCATGCTTGTACTATTAAGAACATAATATACAATGGTTAATACCATTAGATGGTTATAAGAAGATATGGAGTCCTTACTCTCTCACACACAAACACACTTCATCTTTCTCTCCCTCTCCTCCTTATTCTCGGCCGAGAACAAGCACACACCCACCACCACCTTTCATCCACCATCCAATCATTCCAAGTTCATTTCAAGGTGTAAGGAGGTGATTTAGGAAGCTTGGTGCTTGTGGATCTTGAAGGACCTCTCCCGATTGCTTTTATCCATCACTTTTGTCATCTACAACTTCTAGTGTTCTTCCCTATCATTGTGCTAGTAGTAAGGCCCTTATGATCTCTTGTTACTTCTAGTTTTGTTGGTTAAAAGTTGATGAACAATGTTAATCTTGATGAACACTAAAAAAACATGATCATGAAACTTTAACATAAGCTTAAAACCATAAGAATACATGTTGTTTAATGTTGTTTTGCTTCTTGATGAATGATGATTTGTGTTAGTGATATTAGACATCTTATGAAACCTACTAGGTTGTGATTAAACACACGATCTAGTAAGTTAAGGTGATGATCTTGTGAAAGACCAAGATCATCATACTTTATGTTTTCATGAACTTGAAAAATGAACATGATTTTGTGAATGATGTAGTATGTAATATGTTACTAGACATAAACATGGATGATTTCAAAAATAGTTTTCCAAAGAAACCAAGTTAAATCACAAGATTTACATGAACATAGTTTTTAAAGAAAATAACCATGTTTCTAGTAGTGAAACAAGTATAAGAATACATTGTTTACAAGAAAAACCCAAGAGAATGATTTTGGAAAAATCATCTAGTAAGTTGTAAACACCTAAATCTTTCAAGAATGAGATTTTTAAAGAAGTAAACACACTACCAAGTTACTACAAGATTTTATGAAAGTTCAAGTTCATGATTACTATGTAAGTAGCATTGTGTTGGCACTTGGTAAGTGTAGGATGATTGTTGATTGTTTGTGATGATTTTTGAAAAGAAAATGATATGCTTTGATAGCATGGACACCTCCATTTTTAGGGGAAACTATGGCAAAATTTTCTAAAAATATAAACACTTAGAAAAATATTTTCTAAACAAATATTTACAAGTGTGTTTTAACCATGGTTTTCAATATAAACTTTGCCATAGATTTTGCTACAAAAATACAAATATTGGAGGTTGGTTTTTGTAAATAAAAATAACTAAATATATATTTGAAAGGTATATATTTAAAAGACATGTGTGTGAATATTTGTATACTTTGTGTAATAGTTATATTATTTTAGGATTTAAAATAATATGACTTAACAAATACCAAGAACTTAAAATCCAAAAATAATACCAAAAATCACAAGGAATAAATATATAAGTTACACACTTAATAATGTGAAATCGAACGCAAGAACGTAACTTATAAAATATTCCAGAAAATGCCGTTATAAATATATTTTTGGTAAATATTATTTTGGATACGAAAGGGATGAAAATATGATTTTTATTACAAGTATATCATATTTTCGACAAGGAGAAAATATATTATTTTTGGAAGTTAAAATATATTTTCTTGGAATATTTAGAAGATATATGATTTGTGGGAAAAAATATATATTTTCTTGAAATACATTATTTTTGGACAAAATAAGTTATATACATTTTCTAAGTGAGACTTGAAAATATATTATTTTGGAAACTACAAATACGAGAATACGAATACACATACATGAGATACCCCATCCTTGGGAAGAAAATACGAAAATAAATACTTGAGAAGTATTGTCACGAAAATATTGTTTAACTATTATTCCAAAACTAAATATAATTTAAAGTTAAAATAATTATTATTTTAACAAGGAATTATAACTTGGAATAATATTGGAGACATAAAAGAAACGTAACTCAAAAACGTAAATACTAAGGCAAGGCACGGCCCGTTCGTCTAATAGACCCTAGTACATTGTAGGGAGTCGTGTTTGCTAAGGAGATTTGAGTTACGAGTATCAAAGACGCAAAACAGTGAGTTCATGTCCCTTTTTTCTCTTAACGGTTTTTGGTTTTATAACTCTCGGGGCTGGAATACATGTTACGAATACTTAAACGGTATGAATTGCCTATGAAATGAACTACTAGATCATGTGAGCATAGACTAAATATTGAAATACCATTAATTCATAATTAGGGAGGAAGGTTAGATCTAACGGGTATGGCCGAGCCCCACTCATGGTCCTCATGTGATCACTTGAGTGCTTCGGTGTCCCAGTCGAGGGAAATCGACCCAGTCGAGGGAAATCGACATAGTCAAGGGAAATTGACATAGTCAAGGTAAATTGACATAGTCGAAGGGAAATTCGACATAGTCGAGGGAAATCAACATAGTCGAGGGAAAATCGACAAGGGTATAAGCCTACTCATTTCGAGTGCTCCCTATGTCCTCACATACCTTAATGTCCTTGTAAAACATTTATTTGGTATGTTCATTGATGCGTGTGGTGTGTTATATAAGTTTAAGTATATTTTAAGCCCTTTTTACACGTTAGTCAAGTTTTAAATTTATAAAACACGATATTTTACTAACACCAAACACACATATGGGCAAGTGCACCCATCGTGAGCATAGTATAGTGTTGGCAAGATACCGAGGTCGTCCAAGGACACAAGAGCTTTTAGTACCGGTTTATCCTCAACGTCTAATCAAATCAAAAGTTGGAAATGGTTTTTAAACTAGAAAAATAAAAACTAACTAAAATGCTGAAAAATAAAATAAAAGTAAAAACAGATAGACAAGATGAATCACTTGGCTCCGACTCGTGTTTAGTGTAACCTTTGATTATTTCCGCACTTTTTCACTTTTTAAGAGATTATCTTAGTTATTGTAGTATGCCCCTCTTTTGAAGGTGACGTTACCCTCAACCCAGTAGTTTGAGTCAGCAAGGATACAATCCTAAAGGGTCGGATTATTGAAAGATAGTTAATTAAGTTATTAATGCATATTATGGTAGGCCCCTCTTTTGAAGGTGACGTTACCCTCGGCTAAGTAGTCTGAGTCAGCAGGGATACAGTCCTAAGTAGCCGGGTTAAAGTATTAATAGTAGCTTACATATGAGGGGATCAAAGAGTTTGGACCCCCGCCATCCAATACCGATGGGTATTGAAGGAGGTCCTACTAAATTTGACCCAGGTCCTTGCAGGATATATACACTAAACAAGGCAAGACTCTTACCAAACCGTTCCCTTAACCCCCGACCAGGTAGCCAACATACCTCCATATAGACCGTGGAGATATGAATGGTGAAAATCTTTTATTTTATATAGACAGTAAAATAATGCCAAGACACCACGGATAAACGATAAGGAAGAATCACCTTCAACATAAGAAACTAGTTATTAAAGTCATTAATACATAACCAAGTAAAAAGTGCGAAAAGATTAAAAATAAAAAGTATTACACTAGACACTTGTCTTCACCAAGTGATGTAAGAGACTTAGGCAAACATGGCCTTTGATTGTCAAGAACTCTTACGATCAATCTTGGATCCCGAGACGACTCACACACTCTATGATGGACAATGGATGATGGTGGTGGATGATGGTGTTGTGATGGTGGTGGGTGGTGGGTGAAGTGTGAGAGAGGTGGTCTGCCAAAGGATGGTTTGCAAATGAGCCAAGCATCCCTATTTATAGCCTGAACAGCAGCTCGGGCACGGCCCCGTGTTCATCCTCTTCTCTTCCTTCATTAATTGCAGTTTGTCTGCATTAGTTGACCACGCCCCCGTGTTCCCTGGGCACGCCCCTGTGTGCAGAAGCATATCTGTACTATCAAGATTTCCTCAGATTCTGCGAATCTTAGAGTTGACCACGGCCCCGTGTCCGCTGGGCACGCCCCCGTGGTGGGTGATAGAAGCTTCTATAGCTTTGTCTTTTATGCTGGCACTTGGGCACGCCCCCGTGTTCACTAAGCACGGGGCGTGTTCAGTCTTCTGTCTTCTTGATTTTGCTTGGGAAGATGCTGTCGGGGGGTCGGGCATCCCACGTTTGTTCCTTTTCTTGTATTCATGTTAGATTTAGCTGCCTTTTTGCTTCTTTTGTAAATTTGAGCTCATTTAATCCTGAAAATACAAAAGGAAGACAAAAACACACTTTTTCCAACATTAGTACTAAAAAAGGGTTAGTTTTATGCCACAATTGATGTAATTTATATATTGCATTTTGTGCACATCAAATACCCCCACACTTGAATCTTTGCTTGTCCTCAAGCAAAACTTTTTATAATGTGGCTTTACACTCCCATATGGAATGGGTAGAAGAGAAGGTTTTTGGGCTTGTCATAGAGTGTCGGGATTTCCAAGATTCTTTATCAAGTTTTATTTTTATTTATTTACAATCCTATTCGTCATGATTTATTTAAAACATTACATAAGATAAATTACTTATTAGGGCATAACATGCCTTTTTTTTAAATTCCATTTATATACAAGTTCACATACCTCACGAGGATCACTCAACACTCGGCCGAAGATGTATTTTAGTGAATCACTCGAGAGAGGCATGGAACTTACTCCTACCATAGGCTTGCCAAGCAATCAATCTTCCTCCTTTTTAACTATATACCTTTGTAAATATCAAGAGGACTTTTGGGTGAAGGGTTAGGCTAGGGTTAAAGGTAGGTGATTGGGTTGGTGGTTAGTAGAAAAGGGCGAAAAGCGTAAAAAGCATCGGTTTTCGTAAGACTTTTTATTTTTGCATTTTTTTTTATTTTGATGAAGCCATTATTCAAACAAAGTTACTTTTGATGAATTTGCTTGTTTATTTCTTTTGCTTCATCATTAACAATTTTTTTTTTTTGAAAAGTCATACGAAAAACTGAGCTTGTTACTAAAACAAAGGGTTAAAAATAAAAAAGGGTTTTGGTGGGTGAAAGGGTGTTTGTTTTTGGGTTAAGAAATGAAAAGGTTTAGGCTCAAAGGGGTTAACTAAGGGGATTTTGGGTAGGTGGTAAAAAAAAGAAAAAATAATGGTGTAGAAATGAAAAAGGGTTAGTCCTAATGCCTCCATCATTTACTTACTCGGGTTTAAGTTGGTAAGGACCGGGAATGTATCGTCGTGGCAAGTTCTAGAGTCATAAGAACCAAGCGGCTATTCACACAAGAAACGAAAAATGAGCATTTAGTTTAAAGATATGTATTTGTATGCTCAATAAAGGCTCAAAACTCACTTTTGTGGGAATGGGTTTTTATGTGATCAAGTATATATAATCAAATTTTAACTAAGCTTGTCATGCCGTTTCATAATTTTCTTATGTTGGTTCTTTTTATCACGACGCTATCGGTTGTAAATTTGTAAAAATATAACCTTTATAGAATTTGAAATTCCCAAGTTAAACCTAGACAAGTAAGAAAAATGAAAAAAAAAATTGAAAAAATTTGGGGTGATTAGCGGTTCCAATAGAGTTTTGTGTAAGGCTTGTAATTAGGACTTGCAAGATTCAAGATTTTAGCATCCCCCCCACACTTAAATTACACATTGTCCTCAATGTGTCCCAAAAATAAGTTTTTTAGGTTGATTGAATGTGTAAAATGGTGTGAAAAAGTAAAATTTATGTTACTGGGCGTCTGGACACGGCCCCGTGGAGTCCGGGCACGGCCCCGTGTTCAGATCGCCAGTAACAAAATATGTAAAAAGAAACAGAAGCCTGGGCACGGGGGCGTGTTCAGTGAGCACGCCCCGTGTCCAGTTACCTGAACTGGGCTTTTTCTGCAGATTGTGCAGCACGGGGCCGTGTTGGGCGGGCACGGCCCATGCTGAACTTGCTGTAATGAATAAAATTTTGTCGGATGTCCCTGTTTTTGTGCATGGGGTGCTGGTTCAAGTTTCCCTTGTTATCCTTCACCATCTCGAGTGTGTTTTATTCCTGAAAATTAAAACTAAACTAAAAAAAAATAATCTAAACTATGTTAGGACCGGTTTGACTCCGATACGATTGCTAAACGAACGTGAAATGTGCGGAATCCGTACACGAACGTGATCGAAACACACAAGATGTAATATAATTGTGATTCTATTGATATATCTGAAATGTACAATGAACCTTGAATCACTTGATGACTTTCTCTCTCTAGTTTCTCTCTCTAGAACTAGAGCTCTCCAAAAGTCAAATGTGCAAATGTGTTCTTCAAGCTAAATCTTGATTTAGCTTGAAGCTTATATAGTGTTGAGGTTTAGCTTGAAGCTAAATCATGATTTCCCTTGAAATGATATGTGACACCTTCAAGCTAAATCATCACTTTCAAGCTAAATAACCTAATGCACTGAACAACCTATTACATGATACGAAGACGAAGTCAATAGACATAGTGCACTAACAGACTCCCCCTTGGATATTGACGCAGTCTTCAGTGACTATTCTTGCAATATGACACCTTCTTCAGTCTTGATCATTCTGCCTTTTCTTTCGTTCAGATTGTAACATTGTACGCATCCATCATTCTCTTCTTCTAACAGCTTCAGGCTCCCCCTTTCATCAAGCTTCCGTGCTTTGGGATCGACACCTAGCTTTCCATCTACAAGCTCCTAGCTTTTAGCTTGTCTTCAGACTCCCCCTTAGACTCAGCTCTCGGGATCGTAGTCTGGACTATCTGCAATCACTCATACGTTTATAAGTAACAACATTTTAGACTATCCAGGAATCGTAATCTGGCAATTTCAATCAAATTCTTTAAACCACTCCCCTATCAACAAACTGTATAGATTTAGCAATATTAAAGAATCCAACTCCCTCACAGTTAATCATCCAAGTCCAAACTAATGACCTTGGAGATATCACAAACTGTTTTTGAAAATTTTGATTTTAATTCAAGTTTCAAATTAATGAACTTGTTTTATTTTCAGAAACACAATCAGCTTACTTAGATTTTGAAACTCAGCACTCAGACATCAGTTGTCGAAAATAAAGCAGAAATCAAAATCTTTTTGTATTTTCTGAAAAATATAAAACAATAACGAAATATGTACAAACATATTTACAGACAATATTTTTGATTTGAGTATGCGTCAGAGGATCATATCAGTTTTTGACAAGTCACAAGTACCGTTGAGCTTAAAATCACATTATGCATTAAACAATTCACTTAGATTGTCGATATATTTGTCCACTTAAATTTTCATACAAATTTCAACTGATTCAGGATACGAATTAGGTGTATTAAGAACTTAAACCTATTCATGTGTCCCACCTCTTGAATATACTCCCGTATCCAGAATCCCAATAATCAGTCTTACAGGTGAGAATACTACAATGATATCTGTATATAAATTAGGTATGCGAGGGCCAAGGGATCTCAGATCGATACTTCCGTATACGCAGAGAGATATCAGCTTCGACTTTAAGGTATGTCCCCTTTAGAGGATCTTTTTGCTTACAACAGCAGCGACTATCAAATTTATTGTTTCATCGGCATGCTGAGGGTTTAATGCTATGTTTCAAGCATTGCAGCAAGTATTAGCCAGGGACTAGGTCAGAACTACCGTTCAGCAGAAGTCCCGGAATAATACCCCAGATATCATAGAGTATAAAGACCTAGTATATCAGATTACGAGACCTTTCAAACGAGATTTCAGGGGTTACCTATATATCCAAGTAGTGTTCCCCACGAAATAAGTAAGTTTGAATTTATGTTTATATCCTGAAAAAGTTTACTAAATGTGCAAAAACCTATCGACACATCCACAGTAAGATCGTTTAACACATTTAAACTTTCCAATTCTTTAGCATACTGTAACTGTCTACTGATGTACTATCATTTCCTCTTTTTACGCAAAAACTCAATTTTTTGAATTTTATCATGTTTTTGACTTTTTCAAATTTTCAAATGTTTTTGTATTTTCTAACAATATTACTCCCCCTAAAATGCAAAATCATATAAAGAAAATTTGACAACCAACACTGATAGCTTTGTCTCGCCATCCATTTTCTGCTTCTCATGCTCTGTTTTGCAGAAAATATAACGTACCCCCATGATTTACAACCCATTGATCTTAACAGTTTGAAAACCGTTTTTCAATCTGATGAAAGTAATCATGTTTGTTCAGCCGTGAGGGTTTCGGCATATTCAATCAACACATATTTTTGTAATTTTTGAATATTTGACAAAAAATTAAAAAAATAAAAAAAAACATATTTTTGGTTTTTCAAAATTTTTCAATTTTTAGGGTTTTTGAAATATTGTTTATTTATTTACAGAAAACATATAAACTTCCTGCTTCAACCAACACAGGATCTAGCAGCCTCCTCTCCTCATTGTGCCAGGCTGCTCCAACCTCCATTCTCACAATCTTCAGAATTGTTGAGCACCTGCACATTCAGCTAACTGAATTACTTGAACAATTTAGCCCAGGTCTGTTGAACCTTAGGCATTTCAACACAATAATTTTCATTCAATGCTGGAAATTCTTTGTCATTTTTCACAAAAACTTTCTCAATTTTAACTTCAACTTTCTCATCTTTTACCAAATCAACTTGTTTCTTAACAGACCATGTCTGACCTTTTGGTGTTCCTCGTTTGTAAAAATGTGAATCTTTTTGAACACTTTGATTTTGAACAACAATTTTTGGTTTCCAAAACTCTTGAGGTTTTGTCATATCAACTGTGTTTTTCCAACTTTGAGTTGTTCTGAATCTGGGTGTGTGAGAATTCCAGGTCTGTCTTGAATCGAACCTGTTCGGTTTTGATTTCCAATTTTGATTTGAAGCAAACTTGTTTGTATTGAACCTCCAAGTTTGTTTCGAATCAAATTTAGTTGACCTTTGTCTCAAATTCTCAGATTTTTGTTTCTCAGCATCAAACTTCTTTTTGTCAACCTCCACAGGTTTTAGATTAGGACACTTGCGTGCAAGATGTCCTTTTTGATCACATTTGAAACATGTTCTCATGGACACATCTTTGACTTGTGGTTGTTGCTTTTTCTTTTTAGCAAAGAATTCATCATTAGACTGTTTCATTTTAAGTTCTTTTTCTTTTTCTAAACTGCCTCCATCAACAAAACTCATTTTTGTTTGAAAATTCGGAGTTTCATTTCTTTTCCAACTTTGTTTCTTCTTATAACCCAACCCAGCCTTCATTTTCTTCTTTTTGAACCCAGGTTTGGTATACGAACCTGTATGACTCTTACCAACAAACTTTGAAATCTCAGACTTCTCAATCTCAACCATTTTGAAAACTTTGTCAACCTTTTCTGAAATCACATTCTGAATCGGGAATACAACATCTAAGAACAATTTGTCCGATCCAATCATGGTATAAACCAATCCTTTTGAATCATCATTCAAACTTTTCTCGGATTTTGTGTTTTTCAGATAACCATCATGAAGATTTCCTTCATTTTCATCCTGTGATTCAGATTTACCTGTATCAACCGACTCTTCTTTCAACACACTTTCAACGACTTTACCTACCACCTCTGAATCATGAGAATCATCAGATTTGGAATAGGTTATGTCAATGTTGTCTGGCAATTGATCTACCATGTTGAAAGCTTTTTCGACCTTTTCCTCATCATAAAATGCAAATTTTCCCGGTGGTGGAACTTGATGAAACTCTGAGCCAATGCCTTTCTTGTTTTGCTCAGAATCACCATCACCCGGTTTTATATTGAAAATTCGTTCAAGCACATATGACGACACGTGGTAACTCTTTAACTTGTTGTTATCCTGTTCTAAATCAGCAATCTGTCGCTTTAGCTTAGCAACATCCTCAATATAGGAATTAACAACATCTTGTTTTATAGAATACATTCGTTTAAGCTCTTTGGTTGTTTCAGACATATAATTCATTCTAGATTGAGCATATTTCATTTCATCTTTCACTTTGTCATATGATTCTTTCATAATATCATGTGCTAATTTCATTGAGTCATATTCCTTTTTCATTTCTTGACAAGCAATTTCTTTTTGTTCACATTCATTTATCATTTTCAAAACATTTTCTTTCAAAACTTCATTTTCTTTCTCTAATTTGTTACATTTTTCTGAAAGTTTTTCATCATTTTCTTTAAAAACTTTTTCTTTTTCTAGCATTTCTTTGCATTTTTCTTTGAAAATATTTTCTATTTTTGTGAACTCAAGATCTCTTGTTCTAAATTGCTCATCTTTTTCAGTACAAGCTCTGCACGGTTCCATGCATTTCTTGCACTGTTCAATAGTTTTCAAAATTTCAGAGTTAGAATTTACCTCAGTGATTGGCACTTCGGTGTTTTCAGCAACCTCTGTCTGCTTCAGATCAGCATCATCTTGCTTCTTTTCAACACTTACTTCATCACCAACATCACCAACTTCTAAAATCTCATTCTTTTCTTCTTTCTCTTCTTTCTTCATCTCTTCTTCAATCTGCTGTTCTTCAATAACAGCTTTCTTATCCTCTTCATTCACAGCAACTTCTTCACATTTCTTCACATCTTCAACTTCAACCTTTTCAGCATCTTTCTTCAGATTGTTCACCATTTCTTCAACATTCTTCTTCATCCTCTCTTCATCCCTTTTTCTTAGACACGATAACATGGCATATCTAATATCCTTTTCATATTGCTTAGCATATTTGTCATCTTTCAATACTCTTCTATAGTATTCAGCTCTTAACGGGACTGCAAGAAGAACATCATCGAAGATTATGTCTTTCCTGGGAACAACCGGTTCTCCTTCTCTGTTATAGTAACATTCTCTCTTTTTATCCCATCGTTTGCTACCAACAGCCATCTCATACTCTTCCTGCATATCATCCATTCTATTTAAAACAACGTTTCTTTCTCTGTAGGTCTTCTCACTTAAGATCTCTTCCCTTGTTTTCTCTTTAATCTCAGCAACAATATTTTCTTCTTTGTTTTCAGCCATGATGTAAACCTTGATATTCACACGAGTATCTGATCGAGTAAGTCAACACAAGTCAACAGTGACAATAATTGCGTGACAATAGATCGGGTGGGGATCCGCTTGGGCGAGTATCCTATGCTTTGACCTTGAGAAAAATCAAACAAACACAATCAGTACAATTAATAACAAATAAATTGTAACAGACTGACACTCGGTATCCGTGAAATGTTCTCGACACAAAATTTCACTTTTCAAGCGAAATAGTGAATTCAAGCGAAATCCCAAGATGATGTTCAAGCGAAATCAAGATTCATGCAGTTTCAAGCGAAATCAAGTATATGTTGTTTCAAGCGAAATCTGGTCTATGCTGTTTTCAAGCGAAATCAAGTATATGCTGTTTCAAGCGAAATCTGATCTATGCTGTTTTCAAGCGAAATCAAGTATATGCTGTTTCAAGCGAAATCACAAACCAACAGCCACTTTCAAGCGAAATCATGTCATATTTTCAAGCGAAATCTGTCAAATGTTAACTTTCAAGCGAAATCATGTCATATTTTCAAGCGAAATCTTGCTGAAAGTTACGGATTCGAACACAAAAACTCGAAAATCTCCTAAACGACAAGGAATTTGAATCTGAAACTTGGTAGGATTGTTAATCAACTATTTTCGCACGATATACTAGAAAATCATCCAATTCGGACCGTTAAATCCCGTTCAATTTGTCGAAAATCCATCAAAAACGTGAAAGAAATAGTAGATGAAGAAGAAAAGTTGCGATTCAGATCTGAAAACGTTGAAATCTGTTACGAATCTTGTTGTTTGATCAAAGCAATCGAATTCCTGCTCTGATACCACTTGTTAGGACCGGTTTGACTCCGATACGATTGCTAAACGAACGTGAAATGTGCGGAATCCGTACACGAACGTGATCGAAACACACAAGATGTAATATAATTGTGATTCTATTGATATATCTGAAATGTACAATGAACCTTGAATCACTTGATGACTTTCTCTCTCTAGTTTCTCTCTCTAGAACTAGAGCTCTCCAAAAGTCAAATGTGCAAATGTGTTCTTCAAGCTAAATCTTGATTTAGCTTGAAGCTTATATAGTGTTGAGGTTTAGCTTGAAGCTAAATCATGATTTCCCTTGAAATGATATGTGACACCTTCAAGCTAAATCATCACTTTCAAGCTAAATAACCTAATGCACTGAACAACCTATTACATGATACGAAGACGAAGTCAATAGACATAGTGCACTAACAAACTAAACTAAGGATAGTTCCGCGGAATGCCTCCGTGGTGCGCCACGTTTATAAGGGTCCTTGGCTAGACCCAAAGCCTGGTCATATGTCACCCAAGTGGGATGTTTTGCATCCCATGCTACACCGTCGGAGAGCGTCATCCAAGCTTGAGTCTATGACCTTTATGTAGTTGACCGGGTCTTCGTCTTCTACTCTTTTTCCAACTCCAAACTTCACTTCCTCATCCCCAAACTTCAATGTTAGCGTTCCGTCATTCATGTCTACCACTGCTTGGGCTGTGGCTAGAAATGGCCTCTCTAGGATGAGAGGGACTTCGGCGTCTTCTTCCATGTCTAGTTTGACAGTCGGCTGGGAAGACGAAATTGTCGACTTTGACCAATAGATTTTCAACGACACCTTGTGGATATTTGACGGATCTGTCAACAAGTTGTATGCTCATCTTTGTAGCGCTCGTTTTTCCTAGGCCGAGTCGTTTGAACATTGAGGCGGGCATGAGGTTGATGCTAGCCCCAAGATCGGCTAGTGCATTGCGAATGGGGGATCCCCCAATTGAGCAAGGAATCGTGAAGCTTCCAGGATCAATCTTCTTTTGCGGGAGTTTGTTGAGTAGTAAGGCGGAGCATTCTTCGCCTAAGTTAACTAATTGCAATGATTCAATTTTCCTTTTATGAGTGAGGAAGTCCCTCATAAATTTTGAATATTTAGGCATTTGGGTTTGGACTTCGATAAATGGAATATTAACATGCAATTGTTTTAGTAAATTTTCAAACTTTGCGAATTGCTCATCGGTCTTTTGACGAATTAACCGACCGGGGTATGGAACCGGAGGAGTCTTAGTGGGCTCTTGGTTTGGTGGAGAAGCCTTCTCTGTTTGGGGCGTGGGTGGAGTTGTGGTATGGCTGGATTGGCTTCTTTCAGCTGGCGGTAATGGAGTCTCCTCGGGACCCACGGTTCAGTTTCTCAATGTGATGAGATGTACTTGTGCTTTTGGGTTGGTTTCAGAATTACTTGGTAACGCGCCTTGTGGTCTCTCGGAGAAATTTTGAGCTATTTCATTTAATTGTTTTTCAATGTTTTGAATGCTAGCTTGTTGATTTCTGAAATTCGATTCCAATTGCTGAAATCGATCTGAGTTTTTCTTTTCGGTGTCGGAGATGAGGCGAGATACAGTATCTTCAAGCCTTTCTCGTCCACCTTGTTGTTGAGAAAAATTTTGTGGTTGTTGAAAGTTAGTTCGTTGATTTTGTTGGTTATCACTATTGCCGGGATCTCTCCAACCAAGGTTAGGGTGGTTACGCCATCCTTGGTTGTAGGTGTCACACCCCCAAAATCCACATGCGGAGTATCACCGCTTGGAGGCGTGACTGACCAGGATCAAGCCACCAATCATATTGAACAAGCATAAGTAAACATAGAATCCAACACAATATAATTGGTGTCCAAATCAAAAACATAGTTTAAGTTGCAAGCGGAAGCATAATGTCAAAAACCAAAGCATAAGATAATAATGTTAAGTTCATCATGAACACTCAATGTCCATGCTCCACAACGACTCTTCTCCATGCAAGCTCCTGCTAAACCTAATGACCTGCAAAGCATGTAGTAACGAGTCAACAACAAAGTTGAGCGAGTTCACAGTTGGGTGTTGGTTTAAGTTATTCCAAAAACATAGTTTCCTTTAACTGGCATCCTTGCCGTGGGGGTTACCCCATAGTTGAAAACATGTTTTGTTTATTCCCGTTTACTCTGGCAATGCAGCCGTGGGGGCTACCCCATGTTTAATTATCTGGCTCTCTGGCCGTGGGGGCTACCCCATGTTTATACTACTAGACTCGTTACCATATCGACCACTGACTTTAGTCATGTTTATGTGCCCTTAGCGTCAATGTCTATCATCATTGACGTGCCCAGATCCATTAGTTCACGCCCGTCCTCTGCGGCACGGTGTGAGGCTTGTCAGACCTAAATAGCGCTATCTAACTAATGACCCGCTCGCCATTGGCCCGGCGATTAAGTCGATATAAAAAGGAGGGACTTCGTGATAGAGTTTTGGTCTAGTGATAGTTAACTGTCCATGAGGACGAGGAATTATATTCCTTAACCCGTACTGTCCTACCCAAGAAGGACGAGGAATCCATATTCCTTAACCCATTCCCAACCCCTGGGAATCCCATGCTTTGTAGAAAGTGTGAACTCACCTTAGGTTAGCTCGGCAGATAAACGAAAGGTCAATCGAGCTGATAAAGGTCAACCACGTCCTAACATGGTTACCATACAAGTCAGGTCTAGGTTCAAATAGTGCACGAATGTTTACACAGAGATAGCAAGTTACGAACACAGACAGATCATGGCAACACATTAACAATCAAATACATAACATATTCAAGCTTGTGCGATTCAATAGTTTGGGCCAGCCCATTTGTGCGGTTTACTAACATAACCCAACTAAACACCCCGGCCCAACATGTTGTGCGGTCAGCACAGCCTTGTGCGACCCACATCATGTTGTGCGATCCATTACACACCCGGCCCAGTCTATGAATAATCCCAAAAGTACCCAGCCCGATAACTAGAAACCCAAACAAATCTACAAGCATATACACGGCCCAATTAAATAAACAGATAACATATCTTGTGCGATCCGTTTGATCTTGTGCGACTCGAGACATCATGTGCGACTGGACTTGTGCGTCTGGCACTTGTGCGATCAGATCAGGTCTTGTGCGACCTGATCTTGTGCGATCAACAACTTGTACGATCAGAAAGCTTGTGTGATAAGGTTTGTTCTTGTGTGATTTGTTACCAACTTTCCTAAACTTATGCAATCAGTTTTATTGTTTCCATATGTGTGGTCAAAACAATCAAACAGTTTCCAATTAACATTTATTCGATCAAAACAAGGTTGTTACCATTATTTCACATAAATCCTAATTAATCATAATCATGAACAACAACTTATCAAAACCCTCAATCGCATTATCAGGTCGATGATTCCTATTTTGTTAATACACTCTAACATGCCATCTTAACAAATCATTCGAACATAATTTCTAACAGCCGATTAACCAAGCATTGGATTTTTTTGTAATTCAATCAAGCAACTCAATCTCATCTTATTCGATTATATTTCATCATATAAACATATCACCGAAATCAAACACATAGATTCAAATCATGATTATAATTGTTATTAACATGTTTACTAGCATGAGCCCTAATAATCACATGATCGAACAATGTCAAAACATGGCAGTAAACACTAACTGGGAGTGAGATAAAACAAGGATGATCCGAACAAAGAAGCTTCGAGAAGTGGGGATGTGTTGCCGTCGGCTTAGAGGGAAGGAGGAGAGCACTAGGGTTTGTGTGTGATATGAGATTTGCAACAATGAGAAGTGTTAACCTCCTCATGAGGTTATGCGTGTGAGAAGTGGGCCGAATCCATCATAATGGGCTGCCCATTCGGTTCAAGTACAATAAGTGTAGCCCGAGTGGGCTTGTGTGATCGAGTTAGAATTGTGCGATCGGTTCGTTTTGTGTGATCCTAATACACACATACATGCACATAACACAACATCAAACATAACATTCAATTAATCATCACATAGGGTCCACATACGTTACATAAGCACATAAATAGGTTCTGAAATACGAGTTGTCACATTATCCCCAAGTTGAAAGAAATTTCGTCCCGAAATTTAGCACGTACTCACTAAGGAAGCTAGTTAAGTTGCATGGTTTTCCTGGGGTGTCACATCCTTCCCCCGTTCATCTGTCCCGAAATTCTATAGTAGCTTCAGCCTCAGTAGTGGTTGTACTGTTGGCGAACAATTGGGGATACTTTTGTTTCATTTGATCTTCGCGTTCCCAGGTGAACTCTGGGCCACGACGGGAGTTCCAACGAACTCGAACAAGAGGGATTCTAGTATGTGACACTCTGGGTTTTCCCGAGCAACCACCTTGTATTGAACTTGCGTGTACATAATATTAAATGAAAGTCGTGATTTATCTTGACGTGCTATGTGTCGATAATGTGTAAATATGATATACATAGTTATATATATCTATATATATATAGTAAGCCGAGACCATGAACCCGACTCGAGACCACTTGGTCTCGAGTAAACAGTGAAACAATTGGGCCGGTTGGGCCATGCCGCTCGGAAACCCACTAGGGTGCACCAACTCGGTCCGGGTATAAAACCCACAAGAGTGGCCAACCTTGCCACTTTTCACCATTTGCAACATTTCCACACACACTCTCCTACACACTCTTTCCATCACTAAAACCCTAGAGCGCCAACACAAAAACCATCTTCTTCCCCTCTCGGATCCAACCGGCAACACTAGAACTCTCGGTTCAAGCTTGGAATCATCATTTGGAAGCCCGTTCATCGATCCTCCATACCCTCACACCTTGGAACACAACCGGTTAGTGTTTTAATGTGTGTTAGAAATTATGTGTGCTTAATGAATAAGATACATGATTAGTTTAGAGGTCTTTTTGCATGATTTTTGTACGATCAGTGAGTTTGTAATGGTTAAATGATGAATAATGTGTGAACTATTGTATGATAATGTTTTGCTAAGATGTTTTGAATGGTAAATGATTAATAGCTTAGGATGATTTTTGCTATCCGATTCATGTTAGATATTTTAGGACAAATGTGTGTTTGATGAGATGATGCAAGATTTACTTGATCCTTGATCACAACATTTCACGCTTGAATGATCTCATGAAGAACATTATGAATATGTGTTAAATATGATATGAACATATGATGAACAAATGTTGAATATGATGAGCAATGTTGAATATGCGATAAACATTTGAATATGTGATGTTTGATCTGATTTAATTAGAATTTAGACAAGAAAACATGTTTATGAAATCCTATTGGTTAGTACACAGTTTCATGAAATCACAATTCTATTGGATAGTACGAGTTGGACAGGTTCTAGAAGGATTTCTTGTGCACACATACGTGGTTGTGAGTCGAGACCCTCGGTTGCGACTCGAGACCACCAAAGTGGCAACTCGAGACCAAGCGGCAGGCATCAAGGACCCGAGACTATCAAGATCTCGACTCGATATCTCCTGTTCTCGACTCGAGACTAAGCTCGAGACTTCCGAGGTTGCGACTCATGCCTGCATTACTCGAGATCTCATGGTTGCGACTCGAGACCGCACGTTCTCGAGTCGAGACCACCTTGTCTCGAATGGGCTGCTTGTCTCCGTTATTGGGCCAAAAGTGTGTGGACTGTGCATACTGTTTTATTTGGACTCTGTGATGCTGTTAACTGTTAGTATGATTGGATAGGCCCAATAACACTTATGATTTGTATGTTAGGTGTTGACGGTTACTGTTTAACTACTTACGCATTAGAACAGGCTCGATAACTTGCTGGATATTTATATGTTATGCATGCAATGTGTTAGCTATGAGTAGAATATACGTGATCTTCCTGTACCCAAACCTGACCTATACTGGTAACCATGTTAGGACGTGGTGACCAACGTACTTGACCAAGTAAACGGTCTGCCGAGCAACCCAAGGTGAGTTCACAACTATTAAAGCATGCGTTCCCGGTGGTTTTGGGAAACGGAAACTTAAACAACGCTATCCCCGCGTAAGGGATACAAACCTACTTTCTTCCCCTTAAATGGGACTCTTAGTTAATTATTGTTTATACGGTAATGCAACAAGCAACACTAAACGAAACTCTATCACTTAAGTCCCTACCATTTAATACCGATTAGTCGCCGGGGCCTGGCGAACAGGTTATTAGTTAATAGCGCTATTTAGGTGTAACCAGCCTCACACCGACCCTTGTTACTGGGAACGGGAGTGAACTAATGTACTCTGGCAAACCGTCAATGATGATAGAACATTGACAAATGGGGCACTACGGAAACGTACGGTTAAGTAAGTATTCGGTATTGGAAAAACAGTTTAGTCGCTTACTTATGGGGTAGCTCCCCATCGCATGTATAAACAGATAAATTAACTGGTGAAACAAGTTTTTGGTAATTAAAAACTGGACAACTCGTGAACTCGCCAACATTTTTGTTGATACCCTACTGCATGCTTTGCAGGTACCCAGTGACACAGGAGCTTGCAGCTTGGGAATGTGTAGTGGTCGTCTAACCCATGTGTTGGGTTTTAAATAAACTTGAACTTTGAACTTTGTTTTGAAACTGTTTGGTTTATGCTTCCGCTGTTTACTTAAGCTGTTATTCGAACTTAAACTTTTATAAACTTCGAACTATGATGTTTACTAACTAACGTGGTTGGTGAACATTTCTATTATTGACCAATGCTCAGTATAATTGGTGGCTGGATCCTGGTCAGTCACGCCTCCAAGCGGTGGCACTCCGCATGTGGATTTTGGGGGTGTGACAGATTGGTATCAGAGCCATTGGTTATAGTGAACTCGGTTTTAAAAAGAAAGTCTTTTTGAGAAAAAACAGACTATAACATGTGACTCATGACGACACTACACTCCAAGGGCAAGACTCAGCTTATTAGACCTCATGGCTCGGACTTGTGTTTACTTGCTTGTTTACTTTATGTTGATTACTCTACTATACATATTAGTGTGCCTAATTAGGTAGATGCGTACCACTCTTCTATCTTATTCTCGCTACATTACGACATCACACTCATACTGTGTTTTCTGGCTATGAAGACAATGAGTGGACGCGAAAGAGGAAACGTTAACATGACTCAGGCTCAGTTCACTAACTTGCTCAACACGGTGGCTGCAGCTTTCGCAGCTCACCCTGGAGGTAAACTCGTTACTTTAGGATGTTTAGATCCTACCCCCGCATCGTCTTTTCACCTCTAAGCCTATTCGCTTCGCTTCTCACAACAGGTCAGCAAGCGCCTGCGCAACCACGTGTTTGTACTTTCAAAACCTTCATGGATGGCAAGCCTCTCCCTTTCAACGGCACTGAGGGTGCCATAGGCCTTCTACACTGGATTGAAAAGGCCGAAGCTGTCTTTGCTGTCTGCGAGTGTCCCCCTGCTAACTGGGTAAAGTTCGCGACTGGTACGCTTGAAGGAAACGCACTTTCATGGTGGAAGGCGCAGATTCAGATGCTTGGTCTGGAAAATGCTAATGCTACTACGTGGGAAGATTTCAAGGACATGATCAAGGAGGAGTATTGTCACAGGGATGACATCCACAAACTCGAAAACGAATACTATGAGCTCAAGATGGTTGGATCAGAGATTGAGACCTACACCAAGCAGTCCAACGACTATGCTGCACTTTGCCCAAACATGTCCCGACCTATGTATCGACGGATCGAATTGTACATCAAAGGTTTGGCCCCAGAGATCCGGAGCCATGTGACCTCAGCCAACCTCAATACCATTCAGCCAGTGGTCCGTCTTGCTCACAAACTCACCGACCAGGCTGTGGAGGAGGGCAAGCTGCCCAAAAGAATCAGTGCTACTGCCGGAACTTCTAGCGATAACAAACGAAAGTGGGATGGAAATCAGGGTAAGGATGCTAACCCCACTCAGGCCTCAGTTCAGCAAAGGAAGATTGAAAGTAACAAGGGCCCTCAGCAACAGGGTGGCTATCGAGGAAACCACCCCAAGTGTAACAAATGTAACCGACACCACAGTGGGCCATGTGGCAAAAGTCAGTGTCAGCGATGCAACAAGATGGGGCATGAAGCCAAAGACTGCAGGAGTCAGTTCCCAGCTAGGCAGAATCAGCATCAACCACAGTAACCGCAGCAGCAAGGAAACAACCGCGAATGCTACAAATGTGGGGCAATAGGGCACATGCGAAAGGATTGCCCTCAGCTGAACCAGAATCGCAACAACAATAATCGAGGTGCGGGAAACAACGACAACAACCAGGGAGCTGGGAACAATGCAAGGGCATTCGTGATTGGGGCTGTTGAAGCAAGGAACGACCCCAACGTGGTGGCGGGTAAGTTCCTACATAATGATCGTTGTGTTTCCGTATTATTTGATTCTGGAGCAGATGCTAGTTATGTATCCCTACGTATTAGTAAGAAGCTTAAGTCCACTCTTACGCCGTTAAGCTCTAAGCACATCGTTGAAATAGCTAATGGTAGAAACCTCGAGGCCTCACACGTTATTCGTAACTGCAAACTAGAATTGCCTGGTCAGACCTTCCGTATTGATCTCTTCCCCATCATTCTCGGAAGCTTCGACGTCGTCATTGGTATGGATTGGTTATCCAAGCATCGAGCTGAAATCCTCTGCCAAGAGAAAGCTATTCGTATTCCCCGTCCTCCTGGCAAACCCCTTATCGTCCAAGGCGACAAAAGCGGGGAAGTCACAGGCATCATTTCATTCTTAAAAGCCCAGAAGTGTTTACGAAAGGGGCACACCGCTATTTTAGCACTTGTTGCCGACACGCAGAAAAAGGAAAGCAGGACTGAAGATTTTCCAGTGGTACGCGACTATCCTGAGGTATTTCCTGAAGAACTACCTGGACTCCCTCCTCACCGTCAGGTCGAATTTCAAATCGAACTAGCTCCCGGAGCAGCACCTATAGCTCGTGCACCTTATCGACTAGCTCCCGCAGAACTCAAGGAACTTTCTACTCAGCTACAAGAACTTTTGGACAAAGGTTTTATCCGTCCTAGCTCGTCGCCCTGGGGAGCCCCAGTGCTCTTTGTCAAAAAGAAGGATGGCACATTCCGAATGTGCATTGATTACCGCGAACTGAACAAGGTTACCATCAAGAATCGTTATCCACTTCCCCGTATCGACGATCTGTTCGACCAGCTGCAAGGGTCGAGCTATTATTCCAAGATCGATCTGCGATCGGGTTATCACCAGCTGAGAGTCCGCGATGAGGACATCTCTAAGACTGCTTTCAGAACCCGCTATGGTCACTACGAATTCCTTGTCATGCCTTTCGGAATGACCAACGCACCTGCGATCTTCATGGATCTCATGAACCGAGTGTGCAAACCCTACCTCGACAAGTTCGTAATTGTGTTTATTGACGACATCCTAATTTACTCGAAGAGTCAAGAGGAGCATGAACAACACCTGCGTCTTATTCTCGAACTCCTTCGCAATGAGCAACTGTACGCCAAATTCTCGAAATGTGATTTCTGGCTTAGAGAAGTCCACTTCCTTGGGCACATAGTCAATCAGGATGGGATTCACGTCGACCCCGCTAAGATCGAATCCATTAAGAATTGGCCTATACCTAAGACTCCGACCGAAGTTCGCCAATTCTTGGGATTGGCAGGATACTATCGAAGATTTATCAAGGGATTTTCAAAGATCGCTCAACCACTCACGACCCTCACTCAGAAGGGTGTCGCTTACAGATGGAATGATGCTCAGGAATCTGCCTTTCAGGAACTAAAGAAGAACCTTTGTAGTGCTCCTATTCTTTCCTTACCTGAAGGTACCGACGACTTTGTTGTTTACTGCGACGCTTCTATTCAAGGACTTGGTTGCGTGTTGATGCAACGCGAGAAGGTTATTGCTTACGCTTCGCGACAACTCAAGATCCACGAACGGAACTACACGACACATGACTTAGAATTCGGAGCTGTGGTCTTCGCGCTCAAGATTTGGAGACATTACTTGTACGGTACCAAGTGCACGATTTACACCGATCACAAGAGTCTCCAGCACATAATGGAACAAAAGGAGTTGAATATGCGGCAACGCCGATGGGTCGAACTCCTAAATGACTACGAGTGTGCGATTAAATATCATCCAGGCAAGGCTAATGTGGTAGCCGATGCCCTCAGCAGAAAGGAGACCAAACCTAAGCGTGTTCGTGTCTTACAGCTCACCATCCACTCGAACCTCCCTAAGCAAATCTGAAACGCTCAGGTCGAAGCATTGAAAGCCGAGAACGTCAGGGCTGAGTCCCTGCGAGGATCAAGGAAACGGCTAGAACAAAAAGAAGATGGTGCTTACTACGTAAACGGGCGTATATGGGTCCCACTTTATGGGAATTTGCGCGAGCTTGTAATGGATGAAGCCCATAAGTCTCGTTACTCAATACATCCTGGTTCGGATAAGATGTACCACGACTTAAAGACTACATACTGGTGGCCTAGCATGAAAGCCCACATAGCAACCTATGTCAGAAAATGTTTAACTTGTGCGAGAGTCAAGGCTGAGTATCAGAAACCATCGGGCCTACTCCAACAACCAGAGATCCCGCAGTGGAAATGGGAGCAAATTTCCATGGATTTTGTTACTGGCCTGCCTAGGTCTCAACGCGGAAATGACACCATTTGGGTAATAGTGGACCGATTAACTAAGTCTGCACACTTTTTGGCTATTAAAGAAACAGACAAGTTCTCTACCTTAGCAGAGGTATACTTAAAGGAAGTGGTTTCGAGGCACGGAGTGCCGACCTCTATTATTTCCGATCGAGACGCGCGTTTTACTTCTGAGTTGTGGCAAGCTATGCACAAATCCTTTGGCTCACGTTTAGACATGAGCACCGCTTATCACCCACAAACAGATGGGCAATCTGAACGCACCATCCAAACCCTGGAAGACATGCTTAGGGCATGTGTGATCGATTTTGGAAAGGGTTGGGAAAAGCACCTACCGTTAGTGGAATTCTCCTACAACAACAGCTACCACACCAGCATTCAGGCAGCACCCTTTGAGGCATTGTACGGTCGTAAATGCCGATCGCCTCTTTGCTGGGCGGAAGTTGGTGACAGCCAGATCACAGGTCCAGAACTTGTGGTAGACACTACGGAAAGGATTGCCCAGATCAGACAACGCATGGCGGCAGCTCGTGACCGTCAGAAGAGTTACGCTGATAAGGATAGGAAACCGCTAGAGTTCCAGGTTGGTGACCGGGCTCTACTTAAAGTCTCACCCTGGAAGGGTGTGGTTCGTTTTGGAAAACGGGGCAAGCTTAATCCGCGATATGTCGGACCATTCGAAATTACCGAAAAGATCGGTAAGGTCGCTTACAGATTGAATCTGCCTGAAGAACTGAGTGCTGTGCATAACGTCTTCCACGTGTCTAATCTGAAGAAGTGTCTGTCAGATGAAACACTCATCATTCCTTTCAAGGAACTCACTATTGACGAACGGCTACACTTTACTGAGGAACCGATTGAGATCACGGATCGACAGATCAAAACCCTCAAACGTAGCCAGATACCTCTCGTACGAGTTCGTTGGAACTCGTGCCGTGGCCCAGAGTTTACCTGGGAGCGGGAAGACCAGATGAAGCGCAAGTATCCCCAGTTGTTCCCAAATGAAACTCCCAGCACTGAAGCTACAACCGAATTTCGGGACGAAATTCCAAACTAACGGGGGGATGATGTGACACCCCGTTGAAATGTTCTCACTTATACTAGCTTGACAGTGACTGCCTTAACTTTTGGGACGAAAGTTCTTAAAACTTGGGGATAATGTGACACTCTGGGTTTTCCCGAGCAACCACCTTGTATTGAACTTGCGTGTACATAATATTAAATGAAAGTCGTGATTTATCTTGACGTGCTATGTGTCGATAATGTGTAAATATGATATACATAGTTATATATATCTATATATATATAGTAAGCCGAGACCATGAACCCGACTCGAGACCACTTGGTCTCGAGTAAACAGTGAAACAATTGGGCCGGTTGGGCCATGCCGCTCGGAAACCCACTAGGGTGCACCAACTCGGTCCGGGTATAAAACCCACAAGAGTGGCCAACCTTGCCACTTTTCACCATTTGCAACATTTCCACACACACTCTCCTACACACTCTTTCCATCACTAAAACCCTAGAGCGCCAACACAAAAACCATCTTCTTCCCCTCTCGGATCCAACCGGCAACACTAGAACTCTCGGTTCAAGCTTGGAATCATCATTTGGAAGCCCGTTCATCGATCCTCCATACCCTCACACCTTGGAACACAACCGGTTAGTGTTTTAATGTGTGTTAGAAATTATGTGTGCTTAATGAATAAGATACATGATTAGTTTAGAGGTCTTTTTGCATGATTTTTGTACGATCAGTGAGTTTGTAATGGTTAAATGATGAATAATGTGTGAACTATTGTATGATAATGTTTTGCTAAGATGTTTTGAATGGTAAATGATTAATAGCTTAGGATGATTTTTGCTATCCGATTCATGTTAGATATTTTAGGACAAATGTGTGTTTGATGAGATGATGCAAGATTTACTTGATCCTTGATCACAACATTTCACGCTTGAATGATCTCATGAAGAACATTATGAATATGTGTTAAATATGATATGAACATATGATGAACAAATGTTGAATATGATGAGCAATGTTGAATATGAGATAAACATTTGAATATGTGATGTTTGATCTGATTTAATTAGAATTTAGACAAGAAAACATGTTTATGAAATCCTATTGGTTAGTACATAGTTTCATGAAATCACAATTCTATTGGATAGTACGAGTTGGACAGGTTCTAGAAGGATTTCTTGTGCACACATCCGTGGTTGCGAGTCGAGACCCTCGGTTGCGACTCGAGACCACCAAAGTGGCAACTCGAGACCAAGCGGCAGGCATCAAGGACCCGAGACTATCAAGATCTCGACTCGAGATCTCCTGTTCTCGACTCGAGACTAAGCTCGAGACTTCCGAGGTTGCGACTCATGCCTGCATTACTCGAGATCTCATGGTTGCGACTCGAGACCGCACGTTCTCGAGTCGAGACCACCTTGTCTCGAATGGGCTGCTTGTCTCCGTTTTTGGGCCAAAAGTGTGTGGACTGTGCATACTGTTTTATTTGGACTCTGTGATGCTGTTAACTGTTAGTATGATTGGATAGGCCCAATAACACTTATGATTTGTATGTTAGGTGTTGACGGTTACTGTTTAACTGCTTACGTATTACAACAGGCTCGATAACTTGCTAGATATTTATATGTTATGCATGCAATGTGTTAGCTATGAGTAGAATACACGTGATCTTCCTGTACCCAAACCTGACCTATACTGGTAACCATGTTAGGACGTGGTGACCAACGTACTTGACCAAGTAAACGGTCTGCCGAGCAACCCAAGGTGAGTTCACAACTATTAAAGCATGCGTTCCCGGTGGTTTTGGGAAACGGAAACTTAAACAACGCTATCCCCGCGTAAGGGATACAAACCTACTTTCTTCCCCTTAAATGGGACTCTTAGTTAATTATTGTTTATACGGTAATGCAACAAGCAACACTAAACGAAACTCTATCACTTAAGTCCCTACCATTTAATACCGATTAGTCGCCGGGGCCTGGCGAACGGGTTATTAGTTAATAGCGCTATTTAGGTGTAACCAGCCTCACACCGACCCTTGTTACTGGGAACGGGAGTGAACTAATGTACTCTGGCAAACCGTCAATGATGATAGAACATTGACAAACGGGGCACTACGGAAACGTACGGTTAAGTAAGTATTCGGTATTGGAAAAACAGTTTAGTCGCTTACTTATGGGGTAGCTCCCCATCGCATGTATAAACAGATAAATTAACTGGTGAAACAAGTTTTTGGTAATTAAAAACTGGAAAACTCGTGAACTCGCCAACATTTTTGTTGATACCCTACTGCATGCTTTGCAGGTACCTAGTGACTCAGGAGCTTGCAGCTTGGGAATGTGTAGTGGTCATCTAACCCATGTGTTGGGTTTTAAATAAACTTGAACTTTGAACTTTGTTTTGAAACTGTTTGGTTTATGCTTCCGCTGTTTACTTAAGCTGTTATTCGAACTTAAACTTTTATAAACTTCGAACTATGATGTTTACTAACTAACGTGGTTGGTGAACATTTCTATTATTGACCAATGCTCAGTATAATTGGTGGCTGGATCCTGGTCAGTCACGCCTCCAAGCGGTGGCACTCCGCATGTGGATTTTGGGGGTGTGACATAGTACGCTTGAGAATCTTCACATCTCGGTCAGTAATCTCTACTGGTTCCTCGACGAATCGCAACTGCTCGTCGATAGTGAGCTCCTTCAAAGGAACTATGAGGGTCTCATCTGACAGACACTTCTTCAGATTCGACACGTGGAAAACGTTGTGAACTCCACTGAGTTCTGCTGGTAGGTTCAGTTTGTAGGCCACTTTGCCTATTTTCTCTATGATGTCGAATGGTCCAACGTAACGCGGATTGAGTTTGCCTCGTTTGCCAAAACGAACAACACCCTTCCAAGGTGAGACTTTGAGTAGCACTCGATCCCCAACCTGGAACTCGAGTGGTTTCCTGCCCTTATCAGCGTAGGTTTTCTGACGGTCACGAGCTGCCGCCATTCGTTGTCGTATCTGAGCATCAACACACAACCAAGACCCTGAATTGATGCGTCGCAGTAAACCTTAAAGTCGTCTGTGCCCTCTGGCAATGAAAGAATAGGTGCGCTGCAAAGTCTATCCTTTAGGTGCTGAAATGCCGATTCTTGTGCATTACCCCATCGATATGTAACGCCCTTCTACGTTAGTGAGGTGAGAGGTTGTGCAATCTTGGAAAAATCCTTAATGAACCTCCTGTAGTAACCTGCCAAACCCAAGAATTGGCGAATTTCTGTTGGTGTTCGAGGTGCAGGCCAGTTCTTAATCGAGTCTACCTTAGATGGATCAACATGAATCCCATCCTTGTTTACTACGTGGCCTAGGAAATGGACTTCGCGAAGCCAGAAGTCGCATTTCGAGAACTTGGCATACAGCTGTTCTGCTCGAAGGAGTTCCAAAATGAGTCGTAAATGATGCTCGTGTTCCTCCTGACTCTTCGAATAGATCAGGATGTCGTCGATGAAAACAATAACGAACTTGTCCAGGTAAGGCTTGCACACTCTGTTCATAAGGTCCATGAAAACCGCAGGCGCGTTTGTCAGCCCAAAAGGCATGACCAAAAACTCGTAGTGTCCATAACGAGTTCTAAAGGCTGTTTTGGAGACGTCCTCCTCCCGGACTCTCAGCTGGTGATATCCCGATCTCAGATCAATCTTTGAATAGAAGCTCGACCCTTGCAGCTGGTCGAATAGGTCATCAATGCGTGGAAGAGGATAGCGATTCTTCACTGTCACCTTGTTGAGCTCGCGATAGTCGATGCACATTCTGAAGGTACCGTCTTTCTTTTTCACAAATAGCACGGGAGCTCCCCATGACGAAGAGCTAGGATGAATACAACCCTTATCCAAGAGTTCTTGTAGTTGCGTAGACAGCTCTTCTAGTTCTGATGGAGCTAGACGATAGGGTGCTCGAGCTATGGGCGTTGCTCCAGGAGCTAGCTCGATATGAAACTCGACCTGGCGATGAGGCGGAAGACCAGGTAATTCCTCAGGAAATACCTCAGGAAAGTCACGTACAATCGGAAAATCTTCTATCTTCCTCTCTTTCTTCGAGGTGTCCGTAACGAGAGCCAAAATAGCAGTGTGGCCCTTTCGTAAACACTTTTGGGCCTTAAGGAAAGGGATGATGCTCACAACAGCACCACTCTTGTCGCCACGAATCATGAGAGGTTCATCCCCTGAACGGGGAATACGAACAATCTTCTCGTTGCAAAGAATCTCTGCTTGGTGTTGTGATAACCAATCCATCCCAATGACAACGTCAAAACTACCCAAAATGATAGGAATGAGGTCGATAGAGAAGATCTGATTAGCAAGAACAAGATTACAACCCTTGACTACGTGTGTGGCCTCTAAACTCTTACCATTAGCTAACTCTACAGTGTGCTTGGTGTTCAATAGTGTTGGGGTACGCTTAAGCATTTGACTAACTTTTAAGGACACGTAGCTAGTATCGGCACCCAAATCAAATAGTACAGTAACATAAAAGTCGTCCAGTAGGAACTTACCCGTCACAACGTTGGGATCGTTCCTCACTTCACCCTGACCAATAACGAACACACGACCCTTTGCACCATTGCCGTTGTTACCCCCGTTGTTTCCATTCCCCTGGTTGTTATTGTTGTTGTTGTTGTTCTGGTTCCGGTTCAGTTGGGGACAATCTCTCTTGAAGTGGCCTTCAGCTCCACACTGAAAGCACCCTTTGTTGATGCCTTGCTGCTGCTGCTGGCATTGATTTTGTGGGGCTTGTTGTTGCTGACGACTCTGGTTTGCGGGGTACAAACTTCTGCAATCCTTTGCGGCCTGGCCTGGCTTGTTGCACTGATGACAGTTACTCCTGGTGCATGGCCCGCTGTGGTGTAGGTTACAGCGATTGCATTTGGGGTGAATTCCCCTGTACCCACCTTGACTTTGGTTACCAGTTGATTGCTGACCAGGGCTCTTGTAGTCGTCAGTCCTTCTCTGCTGAGACTGAGACTAAACAGAAGTTGAACCTTTGCTAGAAGTTCCAGCCCACTTACGCTTGTTGTCGCTGGGAGTATCAGAAGTAGTAGCACTAATGCGTTTCGGTAACCTGTTCTGCTCCACCGCCTGATCCGTGAGACGATGAGCCAACTTGATGATCTGTTGAATGGTGCCAAGGTTTGCTGAGGTCACGTGACTTTGAATCTCTGGCACTAAACCCTTGAGATACAGTTCGATACGTTTGATGGGAGGGTCTACCATAGTAGGACACAGAATAGCCAACTCGTTTGATCTTCTCGTATATGCTTCGATTTCTGACCCCGTCATCTTTAAGTTGAAAAACTCTACCTCCAGCTTATGAATGTCATCACGGCTACAGTATTCTTCCTTGATCAATTCCTTGAAATCGTTCCAGGGGGTGGCGTTAGCAGCAACTAACCCCAGCATTTGGACCTGAGCGTTCCACCACGTGAGCGTTATCCCCTCAAGAGTACCAGTAGCATATTTCACCCTATGAGCCTCAGGGCATTCACACATCTCGAAGATAGATTCGAGTTTCTCGAACCAGTGGAGGAGGCCTACGGCTCCCTCAGTGCCGCTGAAAGTAGTAGGTCGGCAATCCATAAAAGTTTTGAAGGTGCACACAGGTGGCTGAGCATGTTGACCTGTCGTGGGTGTAAGAAGGGACAAGGTTAAGCACAAGTGTTGGTTCACGAGAGTAGGACCTAAAGATCCTAGAGTAAGTTTAGACTGCAGGGTATACCTCCTGCTTGTGCGGCTGCAAGTGCCGCAGCAACTTGTTGGTTAATCAGAGCCGTCAACTGGGCTTGAGTCATGTTAACGCGTCCACTCATGATCTTCATATCAAAGGTAAACATGAGTGAGAGAGGTTCATGAAAGTGCGATGACAGAAGAGAGTAAGCACACATGTGTTTTCAAACTATCATTGCTACGTTTATCTAAGCATACCATAAGCAAAGTTCTATGTAATCTAACAAGTAGGCAATAAAACATAAACCATATCACCTTGAATGTCGAGTCTTGCACGTGGAGCGAAGCGTCGTTGTGGACCGTTGAGCACTGTACAGGTTATAGTCTGGTTTTAACAAAACTTTTTCCCTTATTAAAACCAAGTTCGCTATAACCAATGGCTCTGATACCAATCTGTCACACCCCCAAAATCCACATGCGGAGTATCACCGCTTGGAGGCGTGACTGACCAGGATCAAGCCACCAATCATATTGAACAAGCATAAGTAAACATAGAATCCAACACAATATAATTGGTGTCCAAATCAAAAACATAGTTTAAGTTGCAAGCGGAAGCATAATGTCAAAAACCAAAGCATAAGATAATAATGTTAAGTTCATCATGAACACTCAATGTCCATGCTCCACAACGACTCTTCTCCATGCAAGCTCCTGCTAAACCTAATGACCTGCAAAGCATGTAGTAACGAGTCAACAACAAAGTTGAGCGAGTTCACAGTTGGGTGTTGGTTTAAGTTATTCCAAAAACATAGTTTCCTTTAACTGGCATCCTTGCCGTGGGGGTTACCCCATAGTTGAAAACGTGTTTTGTTTATTCCCGTTTACTCTGGCAATGCAGCCGTGGGGGCTACCCCATGTTTAATTATCTGGCTCTCTGGCCGTGGGGGCTACCCCATGTTTATACTACTAGACTCGTTACAATATCGACCACTGACTTTAGTCATGTTTATGTGCCCTTAGCGTCAATGTCTATCATCATTGACGTGCCCAGATCCATTAGTTCACGCTCGTCCTCTGCGGCACGGTGTGAGGCTTGTCAGACCTAAATAGCGCTATCTAACTAATGACCCGCTCGCCATTGGCCCGGCGATTAAGTCGATATAAAAAGGAGGGACTTCGTGATAGAGTTTTGGTCTAGTGATAGTTAACTGTCCATGAGGACGAGGAATTATATTCCTTAACCCGTACTGTCCTACCCAAGAAGGACAAGGAATCCATATTCCTTAACCCATTCCCAACCCCTGGGAATCCCATGCTTTGTAGAAAGTGTGAACTCACCTTAGGTTAGCTCGGCAGATAAACGAAAGGTCAATCGAGCTGATAGAGGTCAACCACGTCCTAACATGGTTACCATACAAGTCAGGTCTAGGTTCAAATAGTGAACGAATGTTTACACAGAGATAGCAAGTTACGAACACAGACTGATCATGGCAACACATTAACAATCAAATACATAACATATTCAAGCTTGTATGATTCAATAGTTTGGGCCGACCCATTTGTGTGGTTTACTAACATAACCCAACTAAACACCCCGGCCCAACATGTTGTGCGGTCAGCACAGCCTTGTGCGACCCACATCATGTTGTGCGATCCATTACACACCCGGCCCAGTCTATGAATAATCCCAAAAGTACCCAGCCCGATAACTAGAAACCCAAACAAATCTACAAGCATATACACGGCCCAATTAAATAAACAGATAACATATCTTGTGCGATCCGTTTGATCTTGTGCGACTCGAGACATCATGTGCGACTGGACTTATGCGTCTGGCACTTGTGCGATCAGATCTGGTCTTGTGCGACCTGATCTTGTGCGATCAACAACTTGTACGATCAGAAAGCTTGTGTGATAAGGTTTGTTCTTGTGCGATTTGTTACCAACTTTCCTAAACTTATGCAATCAGTTTTATTGTTTCCATATGTGTGGTCAAAACAATCAAACAGTTTCCAATTAACATTTATTCGATCAAAACAAGGTTGTTACCATTATTTCACATAAACCCTAATTAATCATAATCATGAACAACAACTTATCAAAACCCTCAATCGCATTATCAGGTCGATGATTCCTATTTTGTTAATACACTCTAACATGCCATCTTAACAAATCATTCGAACATAATTTCTAACAGCCGATTAACCAAGCATTGGATTTTTTTGTAATTAAATCAAGCAACTCAATCTCATCTTATTCGATTATATTTCATCATATAAACATATCACCGAAATCAAACACATAGATTCAAATCATGATTATAATTGTTATTAACATGTTTACTAGCATGAGCCCTAATAATCACATGATCGAACAATGTCAAAACATGGCAGTAAACACTAACCGGGTGTGAGATAAAACAAGGATGATCCGAACAAAGAAGCTTCGAGAAGTGGGGATGTGTTGCCGTCGGCTTAGAGGGAAGGAGGAGAGCACTAGGGTTTGTGTGTGATATGAGATTTGCAACAATGAGAAGTGTTAACCTCCTCATGAGGTTATGCGTGTGAGATGTGGGCCGAATCCATCATAATGGGCTGCCCATTCGGTTCAAGTACAATAAGTGTAGCCCGAGTGGGCTTGTGCGATCGAGTTAGAATTGTGCGATCGGTTCGTTTTGTGTGATCCTAATACACACATACATGCACATAACACAACATCAAACATAACATTCAATTAATCATCACATAGGGTCCACATACGTTACATAAGCACATAAATAGGTTCTGAAATACGAGTTGTCACAGTAGGTACCCGTTGGAGGACCCGACGGCCTAGGTCTATTATCAATGTAGTTTACCATTTCCGTTTGATCATCTAATTCTTTCATACAACTCCAATTTTCATGTGGCCCACCACACCCCTCACAAGCCATAACCGAGACCGTTTTTGCCATTTCTAACTTTTTGATTTTTGAAGAAAGGGCCTTGATTTGGGCTTGTAAAGAAGTGCTTTCATCAACCTTTTGGGCGCCCGGGGCAATAGATTTATTGCCTCAGGGAGTGTGCCACTGAAAATTGGTTTGAGCAATTTCCTCAATTTGATTATATATTTCATTTGGGCGACGATTACCTAGAAGTCCCCGGGAGCTAGAATCAAGTGTTTGTCTTGTGTGTGGCAACAAACCATTGTAGAAAGTGGATACTTGTTGCCATACCGCAAGACCGTGATGAGGACACTTTCTTAGTAGCTCCTTGAACCTTTCCCAAGTTTCATATAAGGATTCCCCATCCTCTTGTGAATATGTATTAATTTCTGTCATTAATTTAGCCGTTTTAGCAGGAGGGAAATACTTATATAGAAACTTTTGGGCTAGTTCATCCCAGGTGTTTACCGAACCAACTGGGAGGGTGTTAAGCCAAGCCTTAGCTAGGTCTTTTAGTGAAAATGGAAACATACGAAGGCGGATGGCGTCGTTTGATGCTCCATTGATCCGAAAGGTATCACATATTTCTAAGAAATTAGTAATATGTAGATGAGGATCCTCGTCCGCAAGCCCATGGAAGGTTGCGGAGTTTTGAAGCATTTGTATCAAATGTGGCCGAAGTTCGAAGTTGTTGGCTTCGACATTCGGTGCATTGATAGTGGCGCCGAGATTACCTACGGTGGGGCGTAGGTAATCCATGAGGGTACGTTGGTCCGCCATTGGAAGTGGGTCCCCCGAAACTTTCTCTTGGTTTTTAGCAGTGTTGTAAAAGTCGGATTCCAAGGCCGAGTACTCGGCGACTACTCGGTACTCGGAACCATACCTTGGAGAGTTACTACAAGTCGGCCTTATAAGTCGGAGGCGGTCAGACTCGGCCTACTCGGCGACTACTCGGAATACTCGGCCAACTACTCGGAATACTCGGTCAAATACTTGGTGGGAACCTTGCAATACTCACCGACTACTCGGATTACTCGGCCGACTACTCGGCCTACTCGGCAACTACTCGGGATTATGCTAATTTTGACATGAGCTATGCTAATTTGACATGAATAATGATAGTTTTGACATGAATTACGCTTATTTTGACACATATAAAATATCCAATAATTAATTTTCTTTATTTTTTAACATGTCCGAGTACTTTCCGAGTACTCCCGAGTACTCCGAGTACTCCCAACTCCCCACTCGACCGACTAGAGAGCGCCTAGCGACTTCTGCAACACTGGTTTTTAGCTTTAAGTCTTTTTCTGAGAAAGCGTTCAGGTTCTTCAAGAGGTTCTTTTATGTCTCTACTAGAACTGGAGCTCATACACTACATAGAAAGTTCAGATGTGGCGCCTGGGTTCCAAGTCCTGCAATAAAAACAGAAAAGAACGTTGGTCAGAAGGTTCACCACGGCCCCGTGCTCAGGTGAACACGGCCCGTGGTCGGAAATACAGTGATTGTTTTTCGGATCCCTGTTACTGGGGAGCTGGACACGGCCCCGTGTTGCACCGACACGGCCCCGTGCTCAACTCTCTGTAACTCGGAAAATAAAAACTGCCAGTGACAATGCTGGGCACGGCCCGTGTCCGACCAGGCACGGCCCGTGCTGAGCTCTGCAGAAACTGAAAAATTAAGAAAATCCTTAAAAAAATCAGAAAAATTAGAAAAAACGATTAGGCCGTTGATTCCTAACTTTCTTAAAATCCTTGTGTCCCCGGCAACGGCGCCAAAAACTTGATGCGTGTGGTGTGTTATATAAGTTTAAGTATATTTTAAGCCCTTTTTACACGTTAGTCAAGTTTTAAATTTATAAAACACGATATTTTACTAACACCAAACACACATATGGGCAAGTGCACCCATCGTGAGCGTAGTATAGTGTTGGCAAGATACCGAGGTCGTCCAAGGACACAAGAGCTTTTAGTACCGGTTTATCCTCAACGTCTAATCAAATCAAAAGTTGGAAAAAGGTTTTTAAACTAGAAAAATAAAAACTAACTAAAATGCTGAAAAATAAAATAAAAGTAAAAACAGATAGACATGATGAATCACTTGGCTCCGACTCGTGTTTAGTGTAACCTTTGATTATTTCCGCACTTTTGCACTTTTTAAGATATTATCTTAGTTATTGTAGTAGGCCCCTCTTTTGAAGGTGACATTACCTTCAACCCAGTAGTTTGAGTCAGCAAGGATACAATCCTAAAGGGTCGGATTATTGAAAGATAATTAATTAAGTTATTAATGCATATTATGGTAGGCCCCTCTTTTGAAGGTGACGTTACCCTCGGCTAAGTAGTCTGAGTCAGCAGGGATACAGTCCTAAGTAGCCGGGTTAAAGTATTAATAGTAGCTTACATATGAGGGGATCAAAGAGTTTGGACCCCCGCCATCCAATACCGATGGGTATTGAAGGAGGTCCTACTAAATTTGACTCAGGTCCTTGCAGGATCTATACACTGAACAAGGCAAGACTCTTACCAAACCGTTCCCTTAACCCCCGACCAGGTAGCCAACATACCTCCATATAGATCGTGGAGATATGAATGGTGAAAATCTTTTATTTTATATAGACAGTAAAATAATGCCAAGACACCACACACAAACGATAAGGAAGAATCACCTTCAACATAAGAAAATAGTTATTAAAGTCATTAATACATAACCAAGTAAAAAGTGCGAAAAGATTAAAAATAAAAAGTATTACACTAGACACTTGTCTTCACCAAGTGATGTAAGAGACTTAGGCAAACATGGCCTTCGATTGTCAAGAACTCTTACGATCAATCTTGGATCCCGAGATGACTCACACACTCTATGATGGACAATGGATGATGGTGGTGGATGATGGTGTTGTGATGGTGGTGGGTGGTGGGTGAAGTGTGAGAGAGGTGGTGTGCCAAGGGATGGTTTGCAAATGAGCCAAGCATCCCTATTTATAGCCTGAACAGCAGCTCGGGCACGGCCCTGTGTGCATTGGGCATGGCCCCGTGTCCATCCTCTTCTATTCCTTCCTTAATTGCAGTTTGTCTGCATTAGTTGACCACGCCCCCGTGTTCGCTGGGCACGCCCCCGTGTGCAGAAGCATATCTGTACTATCAAGATTTCCTCAGATTCTGCGAATCTTAGAGTTGACCACGGCCTCGTGTCCGCTGGGCACACCCCCGTGGTGGGTGATAGAAGCTTCTATAGCTTTGTCTTTTATGCTGGCACTTAGGCACGCCCCCATGTTCACTGAGCACGGGGCGTGTTCAGTCTTCTGTCTTCTTGATTTTGCTTTAGAAGATGTTGTCGGGGGGTCGGGCATGCCACGTTTGTTCCTTTTCTTGTATTCATGTTAGATTTAGCTGCCTTTTTGCTTCTTTTGTAAATTTGAGCTCATTTAATCCTGAAAATACAAAAGGAAGACAAAAACACACTTTTTCCAACATTAGTACTAAAAAAGGGTTAGTTTTATGCCACAATTGATGTAATTTATATGTTGCATTTTGTGCACATCATTCATACACGCTTTTCATACCTGTTTTCAAAGGAGTCTCTCAAAGGTTTACAAGTTTACCAGTACTCACACAAAACACATGAACTCGCTCAACTTTTGTTTATGTTTTCCAAAATTACATGTATTTCAGGTGACAGGTTGGATCTTGGGCGTCGGTGTTGTTTCTAGAAGTAGACTTCAAGTTTAGATGTCATCCACTTTTGTTGGTTTGTAACCTAGTCGAAGGTTGTGTTTTAAAACTTAAACAACCGGTGTTTGTTATACTCAAATTTTATGAATGGATGAACATCGTTTTGATCATGTAGTTGTTTATTATGATTGAATGCAATGGTATTAAACCAGTCACACATCATACGCTTCCGCAAAATTCAGGGTGTGACACCTTTAGCTCTCCAGTTTGAACAGAGCGATTCTGATCAGGTAAGTTAGAGTCGATAGCGAGCTGCAGAGCTCGTATATGTTTAGGTTTCACAGTCGTTCCATCCACCGATGTCATTGCATGCTTTAGCTCTTTCGAACATCGATACACGGGAGCCCTTGTGATCGGTCTAGGTAACGCATTCGGTACCGTCCAAGTAATGCCTCCAAGTAAATCCAAAGACCACGGTTTCCACCGCCGGTTTTGTCGTGCAGTTCCTCTTGTAACTCCATTACGTAAGTCATCACCCTCTTGTGTTGCGTCGACATGTAACTGGGACTCTGATTCGAACCATAAGGATATACCACTGAATCACCCACACCCTCGGGTAAAGACGATGCTCAGAGCATTGCAGAGTTGGGATTCGAAAGCTGAAAAGACGTCCTCCTGTTCTGTCTTTCACTAACACAGCACCCTGCTGTGCTAGAGAGATTTAAGCTGCGCGACCTTCGAAAATCCTGCGATTTATCTGCGATAGTATCAAGCGAGACCAAGAAATTGCTGTATTCTCGAAGGACTCTTTGGTGTCGAACAGTTTCCAACCAAGATGGATCTTAGCGAGATCCACGTGCATTCCCACTTCGTTGATTATATGTCCAAAAGGTACCTCTCGAACCCAGAAATTACATTTAACAAGACTTTGCGCAGAGTGGCTCCTCCCACAGGAGTTATAAAATAAGATACAAATGCCACCCATGTGTAACACCTGTGCCTCCACGGCCATCAAACAAATGCCAAACCAATGAAATATTGTATTTCATACTTGGGATTTGTAAAAATATGTGTATCGTTTACACATATCAACTCTTGTTCGATTTCAAACTCTAAATCGCTTTCTGGAATGTTATACGCGCACCGATGCGTAAATATAACCAGTTTAATGCAACGAACACTCTGGAATAGTGAAATAGGCTAAACATACCTTAAATAACCTTTACATAACTTAGAAATAAGATTTGGAAGGTTTGGTATGCCAAAAGCAAGTTAATTCGTCTACAGGGACTAAATATGACAAACTGCGAAAGTATGCCAATTTGAACTGTAACAGACATTTAGGAACATGACCATAAGTTAAACATACCATAAATATCCTTTACATAGCCTAGAAATAGGCTTTGAGGGGTTCGGTATGCTAAAATAAACTTTTGGGTCATTCAGGGACTAAAAGTGTCAAAAAGTGCACAAGTTTGCATTTTCGCGCATAACTTACGTTCTGAATACATTCGGACATCCAAAAATTTATGTAAGCACTAAAATATTTTATTTTAGTGTTCGGCATAAGAAAAATCCATTCGTCGCGTCATTTGGATCGTTTTTCGCGCTTATGCGCATTCCGTCGTAATTAAGCGAACATCGCGTTCGTACGACCAAACGAGCCGACATCCGGCATATTTTTGAACATGTTTCATGTCCACAATGTTTAGGCATCATTTTAGAGCCTTAAAGTTGGCTTTACGGGCCTTAGAAGTGTCGGAAATAGCCTTAAACACGTGCAGGGACTGAAACTGTCATTTTTCAAACATGTTTCTGATCTGACATGTCCAGGCGGCCCGCCTGAGTTTATGTACATCCTGAAGCGGGCCGCGTGGCCCCTTCTGACCAGATTAAATGAATCAAACAGCAGATTGCAGCTGTTTAATCCTCCACCACACACTCACACTTGTCTAGTCAGCTGATAAGAACCAAATTTTTGTCACCACAACTTTCCAACACTTGTACGGATGCGATTAAGGCACGATATTCGACAAACGATCCTAACGGTTCGGGTATTCCTATAAATACCCATCCACCCCATTGCAAAACTTACAAGAATTTTGATTTGAGAAACTCTAAGTTGAAACTATTGTTTCATACCTGAGATTTTTGAATCGAAATTAGCATTCGGGGACCCTTCGTAAGTATTCTTTCGTTCTTTTATTGCTTTGCGAGTCTTTTCGAGTCTGAAAGTCAAACTTTGTTTGAATTTCTGTGTTGACCAGTTTATGGTCAATGCGAAGTTCGTTTGAACTTCGCAACGTGAGTGTAATCACGTTGGTTATAGTCCCTTGGGACTATGCCTACTGATTACCACGTTGTCTAGGGTCGTAGGGTAAGCGATCTAATAAATCGCTTATACCTTCGAACCCGACCCATTTGGTCGATCATTAGGATCCGACCAAATACATTAGGTGACCATAGTAGGTAGGGAATAACCTTCCGAGGTTATACCTTATGGTCGCTTCGTTTAAGTAGTTGTATGATAGGTAGTTTATATGCCTTAGGTAAATTACCAGAATACCCTTTTCATGTATAATTGGTAATTAAGCATATGTAACCTAAACTTTTGTCACATAACTGATTATGTAACATGTTTAGGCATATAACACTTGTCATAGGACTAGTTAGACGGTCCGAACGCGCTTTGCGCGCACGACGTGTTAAAGTAGCGTATGTTACCTTAATGGGTCGCGATGGGTCGAAAGCACTTAGGTTAGTCTCAATGTAGTATGTAGGCCTTGTTAAACCATATCATATGAGTTCCAATACTCATTTGGTTTACCAAGCCTCATCCTATCCGATCTCCCGATTTAAGTCCGGTTTATTTATATGGTTTTAGACTGCCGATTGATTTTCGTGCTCCCTCTAGCTTTACTTGGTTATTATTCAAGATCTCTAAGCATTCTCAGGCGAGTACATTATTCCCCTATTTTACTGCTTTCAATTGTTTTGGGGTGACTCATATGTGCTAAATGTTTTCAAGGTTTTAACGATGGTATCAAAACGATTTTCGATGTTATAACGATGGTATCACAAACGATTAAGACGATTTATACAAAACTAATAACGATTTCGATAATGTGAACAAACTTGTTGGTTGTAGTTACATAACCAATGACATTCATTAGCAATGATCAAGCCGACCAGTATTAGGTTATGGTACCATTGGATCTGACAAATCCCGTTATCTTACTACACCCGTGGTTATGTGTGGGGGTGGTGGGTAGCGACTGAATCTGTAATTATTAATTTACCCTTTGGTAAGGGTTTGTTAATGCGAAAACGAGAAGCGACGAGGTAAGCGAGTCACGAAGGTTTGAATGTTATTAGCGAGACGACCATATAAGTAGTTTCACGACCTAAAACGAATGATACGATTTGGGTAAACGATTGGTTTTCACGCGATGTATTAACGAGTTAAACAATTTGGTTAAACGATTGGTTTTCACGCGATGTATTAACGAGTTAAACAATTTGGTTAAACGATTGGTTTTCACGCGATGTATTAACGAGTTAAACAATTTGGTTAAACGATTGGCTTCAAAGCGATATACGATTGGTTTTTGGTTAAGTGTTTAGATAACGGGACGGGTGTAATGTGATGAAAGCAATGTGGATACGCCGCTGGTACTTCCTATATATAAGTGATTTCATCATATTACATACCGTGGCGTTATTTAGTTCACTTGGGTAAACGATTTTCAAACGATGTCACACAAACGAGGTTTTCGATATGATATAAACTATACGAGTTTTTAACGAGATTTATTAACAAGTTTTATTAACAATTTATTTCTAGATGTTTCACAATTTGCTTTACTAAAACAAATGTTTTTGGGTTAAGAGTCATGGTTACGAGGTTTTATAAACTATAACCCGCTTGATTTAAGTTGGTTAATTAAGTTGCAATATTATACACTTTTCAAAACAAGGTTTTTAATAAAGTATTGCAACATCTAAACTAGCCATGATTTCGACACTCCTACAAAACCAATGTATTCGCCAGCATTTCTTTGCTGACCTCGTTTTCACATGTGTTTCAGGTATTGTTGAAAGATATCGATTGATAGGATGCATGCTCACATAGGACTGGACAAGGCCTTAGTGACTCAATAACAATGATAGACTATGTTTAAATTGTGTATTTAGATTTCCAGACGATGTAATTATTCAAGGTTTAATAAAACGAAACACTTTTTTTGTATCCATGGTTATGAAACAATGATTCTGTTGCAACACGCCTCGATGTTTCCGCCGCAATTTGTTGTTTTACGTGGTCGTTGCCAAAGTCAATCACACATGCCCTAAGCATGTCTTCAAGGGTCTGGATGGTGCGTTCAGACTGCCCATCCGTTTACGGGTGATAAGCTGTGCTCATATCTAAACGTGAGCCAAAGGACTTGTGCATTGCTTGCCACAGTTCTGAAGTAAAACGTGCATCACGATAAGAGATAATAGAGGTGGGCACCCCGTGCCTCGAGACAACTTCCTTAAGATATACGTCTGCTAGAGTGGAGAACTTGTCTGTTTCTTTGATAGCCAAGAAGTGTGCAGACTTTGTGAGTCGATCCACGATCACCCAAATAGTGTCATTTCCACATTGAGATCTAGGCAGGCCAGTAACGAAATCCATGGAAATTTGCTCCCATTTCCATTGTGGTATCTCTGGTTGTTGAAGTAGGCCTGAGGGTTTCTGGTATTCGACTTTGACTCTCGCACAAGTCAAACATTTACTAACGTAGGTTGCTATGTGAGCTTTCATGCTAGGCCACCAGTACGTAGTTCTTAAGTCGTGGTACATCTTATCTGAACCAGGATGTACTGAGTAGCGAGACTTATGTGCTTCATCCATCACAAGATCTTGTAGGTTGCCATAGAGTGGGACCCAAATGCGTCCTGTTACGTAGTAGGCACCGTCTGCCTTTTGTTCTAACCGCTGTCTTGAGCCACGTAGGGCTTCAGCCCTGACGTTTTCTGGTTTCAATGCTTCTACCTGAGCATCTCGTATCTGTGCAGGAAGACTAGATTGGATAGTGAGTTGTAAAGCTCGTACGCGTTTAGGTGTAGTATCCTTTCGACTGAGGGCATCGGCCACCACATTGGCTTTGCCCGGATGGTATCTGATCGAGCATTCGTAATCATTCAGTAGCTCGACCCATCGATGTTGTCGCATGTTCAGCTCCTTTTGTTTGAAGATATGTTCGAGACTCCTGTGATCGGTGTAAATGGCGCACTTGGTACCGTACAGGTAATGTATCCATATCTTAAGTGCAAAAACAACAGCTCCCAATTCTAAATCGTGTGTAGTGTAGTTCCTTTCATGAACTTTAAGTTGGCGTGAGGCGTACGCAATAACTTTATCCCGTTGCATCAACACACAACCAAGACCCTGAATTGATGCGTCGCAGTAAACCTTAAAGTCGTCTGTGTCCTCTGGCAATGAAAGAATAGGTGCGCTGCAAAGTCTATCCTTTAGGTGCTGAAATGCCGATTCTTGTGCATTACCCCATCGATATGTAACGCCCTTCTACGTTAGTGAGGTGAGAGGTTGTGCAATCTTGGAAAAATCCTTAATGAACCTCCTGTAGTAACCTGCCAAACCCAAGAATTGGCGAATTTCTGTTGGTGTTCGAGGTGCAGGCCAGTTCTTAATCGAGTCTACCTTAGATGGATCAACATGAATCCCATCCTTGTTTACTACGTGGCCTAGGAAATGGACTTCGCGAAGCCAGAAGTCGCATTTCGAGAACTTGGCATACAGCTGTTCTGCTCGAAGGAGTTCCAAAATGAGTCGTAAATGATGCTCGTGTTCCTCCTGACTCTTCGAATAGATCAGGATGTCGTCGATGAAAACAATAACGAACTTGTCCAGGTAAGGCTTGCACACTCTGTTCATAAGGTCCATGAAAACCGCAGGCGCGTTTGTCAGCCCAAAAGGCATGACCAAAAACTCGTAGTGTCCATAACGAGTTCTAAAGGCTGTTTTGGAGACGTCCTCCTCCCGGACTCTCAGCTGGTGATATCCCGATCTCAGATCAATCTTTGAATAGAAGCTCGACCCTTGCAGCTGGTCGAATAGGTCATCAATGCGTGGAAGAGGATAGCGATTCTTCACTGTCACCTTGTTGAGCTCGCGATAGTCGATGCACATTCTGAAGGTACCGTCTTTCTTTTTCACAAATAGCACGGGAGCTCCCCATGACGAAGAGCTAGGATGAATACAACCCTTATCCAAGAGTTCTTGTAGTTGCGTAGACAGCTCTTCTAGTTCTGATGGAGCTAGACGATAGGGTGCTCGAGCTATGGGCGTTGCTCCAGGAGCTAGCTCGATATGAAACTCGACCTGGCGATGAGGCGGAAGACCAGGTAATTCCTCAGGAAATACCTCAGGAAAGTCACGTACAATCGGAAAATCTTCTATCTTCCTCTCTTTCTTCGAGGTGTCCGTAACGAGAGCCAAAATAGCAGTGTGGCCCTTTCGTAAACACTTTTGGGCCTTAAGGAAAGGGATGATGCTCACAACAGCACCACTCTTGTCGCCACGAATCATGAGAGGTTCATCCCCTGAACGGGGAATACGAACAATCTTCTCGTTGCAAAGAATCTCTGCTTGGTGTTGTGATAACCAATCCATCCCAATGACAACGTCAAAACTACCCAAAATGATAGGAATGAGGTCGATAGAGAAGATCTGATTAGCAAGAACAAGATTACAACCCTTGACTACGTGTGTGGCCTCTAAACTCTTACCATTAGCTAACTCTACAGTGTGCTTGGTGTTCAATAGTGTTGGGGTACGCTTAAGCATTTGACTAACTTTTAAGGACACGTAGCTAGTATCGGCACCCAAATCAAATAGTACAGTAACATAAAAGTCGTCCAGTAGGAACTTACCCGTCACAACGTTGGGATCGTTCCTCACTTCACCCTGACCAATAACGAACACACGACCCTTTGCACCATTGCCGTTGTTACCCCCGTTGTTTCCATTCCCCTGGTTGTTATTGTTGTTGTTGTTGTTCTGGTTCCGGTTCAGTTGGGGACAATCTCTCTTGAAGTGGCCTTCAGCTCCACACTGAAAGCACCCTTTGTTGATGCCTTGCTGCTGCTGGCATTGATTTTGTGGGGCTTGTTGTTGCTGACGACTCTGGTTTGCGGGGTACAAACTTCTGCAATCCTTTGCGGCCTGGCCTGGCTTGTTGCACTGATGACAGTTACTCCTGGTGCATGGCCCGCTGTGGTGTAGGTTACAGCGATTGCATTTGGGGTGAATTCCCCTGTACCCACCTTGACTTTGGTTACCAGTTGATTGCTGACCAGGGCTCTTGTAGTCGTCAGTCCTTCTCTGCTGAGACTGAGACTAAACAGAAGTTGAACCTTTGCTAGAAGTTCCAGCCCACTTACGCTTGTTGTCGCTGGGAGTATCAGAAGTAGTAGCACTAATGCGCTTCGGTAACCTGTTCTGCTCCACCGCCTGATCCGTGAGACGATGAGCCAACTTGATGATCTGTTGAATGGTGCCAAGGTTTGCTGAGGTCACGTGACTTTGAATCTCTGGCACTAAACCCTTGAGATACAGTTCGATACGTTTGATGGGAGGGTCTACCATAGTAGGACACAGAATAGCCAACTCGTTTGATCTTCTCGTATATGCTTCGATTTCTGACCCCGTCATCTTTAAGTTGAAAAACTCTACCTCCAGCTTATGAATGTCATCACGGCTACAGTATTCTTCCTTGATCAATTCCTTGAAATCGTTCCAGGGGGTGGCGTTAGCAGCAACTAACCCCAGCATTTGGACCTGAGCGTTCCACCACGTGAGCGTTATCCCCTCAAGAGTACCAGTAGCATATTTCACCCTATGAGCCTCAGGGCATTCACACATCTCGAAGATAGATTCGAGTTTCTCGAACCAGTGGAGGAGGCCTACGGCTCCCTCAGTGCCGCTGAAAGTAGTAGGTCGGCAATCCATAAAAGTTTTGAAGGTGCACACAGGTGGCTGAGCATGTTGACCTGTCGTGGGTGTAAGAAGGGACAAGGTTAAGCACAAGTGTTGGTTCACGAGAGTAGGACCTAAAGATCCTAGAGTAAGTTTAGACTGCAGGGTATACCTCCTGCTTGTGCGGCTGCAAGTGCCGCAGCAACTTGTTGGTTAATCAGAGCCGTCAACTGGGCTTGAGTCATGTTAACGCGTCCACTCATGATCTTCATATCAAAGGTAAACATGAGTGAGAGAGGTTCGTGAAAGTGCGATGACAGAAGAGAGTAAGCACACATGTGTTTTCAAACTATCATTGCTACGTTTATCTAAGCATACCATAAGCAAAGTTCTATGTAATCTAACAAGTAGGCAATAAAACATAAACCATATCACCTAGAATGTCGAGTCTTGCACGTGGAGCGAAGCGTCGTTGTGGACCGTTGAGCACTGTACAGGTTATAGTCTGGTTTTAACAAAACTTTTTCCCTTATTAAAACCAAGTTCGCTATAACCAATGGCTCTGATACCAATCTGTCACACCCCCAAAATCCACATGCGGAGTATCACCGCTTGGAGGCGTGACTGACCAGGATCAAGCCACCAATCATATTGAACAAGCATAAGTAAACATAGAATCCAACACAATATAATTGGTGTCTAAATCAAAAACATAGTTTAAGTTGCAAGCGGAAGCATAATGTCAAAAACCAAAGCATAAGATAATAATGTTAAGTTCATCATGAACACTCAATGTCCATGCTCCACAACGACTCTTCTCCATGCAAGCTCCTGCTAAACCTAATGACCTGCAAAGCATGTAGTAACGAGTCAACAACAAAGTTGAGCGAGTTCACAGTTGGGTGTTGGTTTAAGTTATTCCAAAAACATAGTTTCCTTTAACTGGCATCCTTGCCGTGGGGGTTACCCCATAGTTGAAAACGTGTTTTGTTTATTCCCGTTTACTCTGGCAATGCAGCCGTGGGGGCTACCCCATGTTTAATTATCTGGCTCTCTGGCCGTGGGGGCTACCCCATGTTTATACTACTAGACTCGTTACAATATCGACCACTGACTTTAGTCATGTTTATGTGCCCTTAGCGTCAATGTCTATCATCATTGACGTGCCCAGATCCATTAGTTCACGCTCGTCCTCTGCGGCACGGTGTGAGGCTTGTCAGACCTAAATAGCGCTATCTAACTAATGACCCGCTCGCCATTGGCCCGGCGATTAAGTCGATATAAAAAGGAGGGACTTCGTGATAGAGTTTTGGTCTAGTGATAGTTAACTGTCCATGAGGACGAGGAATTATATTCCTTAACCCGTACTGTCCTACCCAAGAAGGACAAGGAATCCATATTCCTTAACCCATTCCCAACCCCTGGGAATCCCATGCTTTGTAGAAAGTGTGAACTCACCTTAGGTTAGCTCGGCAGATAAACGAAAGGTCAATCGAGCTGATAGAGGTCAACCACGTCCTAACATGGTTACCATACAAGTCAGGTCTAGGTTCAAATAGTGAACGAATGTTTACACAGAGATAGCAAGTTACGAACACAGACTGATCATGGCAACACATTAACAATCAAATACATAACATATTCAAGCTTGTGTGATTCAATAGTTTGGGCCGACCCATTTGTGTGGTTTACTAACATAACCCAACTAAACACCCCGGCCCAACATGTTGTGCGGTCAGCACAGCCTTGTGCGACCCACATCATGTTGTGCGATCCATTACACACCCGGCCCAGTCTATGAATAATCCCAAAAGTACCCAGCCCGATAACTAGAAACCCAAACAAATCTACAAGCATATACACGGCCCAATTAAATAAACAGATAACATATCTTGTGCGATCCGTTTGATCTTGTGCGACTCGAGACATCATGTGCGACTGGACTTATGCGTCTGGCACTTGTGCGATCAGATCCGGTCTTGTGCGACCTGATCTTGTGCGATCAACAACTTGTACGATCAGAAAGCTTGTGTGATAAGGTTTGTTCTTGTGCGATTTGTTACCAACTTTCCTAAACTTATGCAATCAGTTTTATTGTTTCCATATGTGTGGTCAAAACAATCAAACAGTTTCCAATTAACATTTATTCGATCAAAACAAGGTTGTTACCATTATTTCACATAAACCCTAATTAATCATAATCATGAACAACAACTTATCAAAACCCTCAATCGCATTATCAGGTCGATGATTCCTATTTTGTTAATACACTCTAACATGCCATCTTAACAAATCATTCGAACATAATTTCTAACAGCCGATTAACCAAGCATTGGATTTTTTTGTAATTAAATCAAGCAACTCAATCTCATCTTATTCGATTATATTTCATCATATAAACATATCACCGAAATCAAACACATAGATTCAAATCATGATTATAATTGTTATTAACATGTTTACTAGCATGAGCCCTAATAATCACATGATCGAACAATGTCAAAACATGGCAGTAAACACTAACCGGGAGTGAGATAAAACAAGGATGATCCGAACAAAGAAGCTTCGAGAAGTGGGGATGTGTTGCCGTCGGCTTAGAGGGAAGGAGGAGAGCACTAGGGTTTGTGTGTGATATGAGATTTGCAACAATGAGAAGTGTTAACCTCCTCATGAGGTTATGCGTGTGAGATGTGGGCCGAATCCATCATAATGGGCTGCCCATTCGGTTCAAGTACAATAAGTGTAGCCCGAGTGGGCTTGTGCGATCGAGTTAGAATTGTGCGATCGGTTCGTTTTGTGTGATCCTAATACACACATACATGCACATAACACAACATCAAACATAACATTCAATTAATCATCACATAGGGTCCACATACGTTACATAAGCACATAAATAGGTTCTGAAATACGAGTTGTCACAGTAGGTACCCGTTGGAGGACCCGACGGCCTAGGTCTATTATCAATGTAGTTTACCATTTCCGTTTGATCATCTAATTCTTTCATACAACTCCAATTTTCATGTGGCCCACCACACCCCTCACAAGCCATAACCGAGACCGTTTTTGCCATTTCTAACTTTTTTATTTTTGAAGAAAGGGCCTTGATTTGGGCTTGTAAAGAAGTGCTTTCATCAACCTTTTGGGCGCCCGGGGCAATAGATTTATTGCCTCAGGGAGTGTGCCACTGAAAATTGGTTTGAGCAATTTCCTCAATTTGATTATATATTTCATTTGGGCGACGATTACCTAGAAGTCCCCCGGAGCTAGAATCAAGTGTTTGTCTTGTGTGTGGCAACAACCCATTGTAGAAAGTGGATACTTGTTGCCATACCGCAAGACCGTGATGAGGACACTTTCTTAGTAGCTCCTTGAACCTTTCCCAAGTTTCATATAAGGATTCCCCATCCTCTTGTGAATATGTATTAATTTCTGTCATTAATTTAGCCGTTTTAGCAGGAGGGAAATACTTATATAGAAACTTTTGGGCTAGTTCATCCCAGGTGTTTACCGAACCAACTGGGAGGGTGTTAAGCCAAGCCTTAGCTAGGTCTTTTAGTGAAAATGGAAACATACGAAGGCGGATGGCGTCGTTTGTTGCTCCATTGATCCGAAAGGTATCACATATTTCTAAGAAATTAGTAATATGTAGATGAGGATCCTCGTCCGCAAGCCCATGGAAGGTTGCGGAGTTTTGAAGCATTTGTATCAAATGTGGCCGAAGTTCGAAGTTGTTGGCTTCGACATTCGGTGCATTGATAGTGGCGCCGAGATTACCTACGGTGGGGCGTAGGTAATCCATGAGGGTACGTTGGTCCGCCATTGGAAGTGGGTCCCCCGAAACTTTCTCTTGGTTTTTAGCTTTAAGTCTTTTTCTGAGAAAGCGTTCAGGTTCTTCAAGAGGTTCTTTTATGTCTCTACTAGAACTGGAGCTCATACACTACATAGAAAGTTCAGATGTGGCACCTGGGTTCCAAGTCCTGCAATAAAAACAGAAAAGAACGTTGGTCAGAAGGTTCACCACGGCCCCGTGCTCAGGTGAACACGGCCCGTGGTCGGAAATACAGTGATTGTTTTTCGGATCCCTGTTACTGGGGAGCTGGACACGGCCCCGTGTTGCACCGACACGGCCCCGTGCTCAACTCTCTGTAACTCGGAAAATAAAAACTGCCAGTGACAATGCTGGGCACGGCCCGTGTCCGACCAGGCACGGCCCGTGCTGAGCTCTGCAGAAACTGAAAAATTAAGAAAATCCTTAAAAAAATCAGAAAAATTAGAAAAAACGATTAGGCCATTGATTCCTAACTTTCTTAAAATCCTTGTGTCCCCGGCAACGGCGCCAAAAACTTGATGCGTGTGGTGTGTTATATAAGTTTAAGTATATTTTAAGCCCTTTTTACACGTTAGTCAAGTTTTAAATTTATAAAACACGATATTTTACTAACACCAAACACACATATGGGCAAGTGCACCCATCGTGAGCGTAGTATAGTGTTGGCATGATACCGAGGTCGTCCAAGGACACAAGAGCTTTTAGTACCGGTTTATCCTCAACGTCTAATCAAATCAAAAGTTGGAAAAAGGTTTTTAAACTAGAAAAATAAAAACTAACTAAAATGCTGAAAAATAAAATAAAAGTAAAAACAGATAGACATGATGAATCACTTGGCTCCGACTCGTGTTTAGTGTAACCTTTGATTATTTCCGCACTTTTGCACTTTTTAAGATATTATCTTAGTTATTGTAGTAGGCCCCTCTTTTGAAGGTGACGTTACCTTCAACCCAGTAGTTTGAGTCAGCAAGGATACAATCCTAAAGGGTCGGATTATTGAAAGATAATTAATTAAGTTATTAATGCATATTATGGTAGGCCCCTCTTTTGAAGGTGACGTTACCCTCGGCTAAGTAGTCTGAGTCAGCAGGGATACAGTCCTAAGTAGCCGGGTAAAGTATTAATAGTAGCTTACATATGAGGGGATCAAAGAGTTTGGACCCCCGCCATCCAATACCGATGGGTATTGAAGGAGGTCCTACTAAATTTGACTCAGGTCCTTGCAGGATCTATACACTGAACAAGGCAAGACTCTTACCAAACCGTTCCCTTAACCCCCGACCAGGTAGCCAACATACCTCCATATAGATCGTGGAGATATGAATGGTGAAAATCTTTTATTTTATATAGACAGTAAAATAATGCCAAGACACCACACACAAACGATAAGGAAGAATCACCTTCAACATAAGAAAATAGTTATTAAAGTCATTAATACATAACCAAGTAAAAAGTGCGAAAAGATTAAAAATAAAAAGTATTACACTAGACACTTGTCTTCACCAAGTGATGTAAGAGACTTAGGCAAACATGGCCTTCGATTGTCAAGAACTCTTACGATCAATCTTGGATCCCGAGACGACTCACACACTCTATGATGGACAATGGATGATGGTGGTGGATGATGGTGTTGTGATGGTGGTGGGTGGTGGGTGAAGTGTGAGAGAGGTGGTGTGCCAAGGGATGGTTTGCAAATGAGCCAAGCATCCCTATTTATAGCCTGAACAGCAGCTCGGGCACGGCCCTGTGTGCATTGGGCTCGGCCCCGTGTCCATCCTCTTCTATTCCTTCCTTAATTGCAGTTTGTCTGCATTAGTTGACCACGCCCCCGTGTTCGCTGGGCACGCCCCCGTGTGCAGAAGCATATCTGTACTATCAAGATTTCCTCAGATTCTGCGAATCTTAGAGTTGACCACGGCCTCGTGTCCGCTGGGCACACCCCCGTGGTGGGTGATAGAAGCTTCTATAGCTTTGTCTTTTATGCTGGCACTTAGGCACGCCCCCATGTTCACTGAGCACGGGGCGTGTTCAGTCTTCTGTCTTCTTGATTTTGCTTTGGAAGATGTTGTCGGGGGGTCGGGCATGCCACGTTTGTTCCTTTTCTTGTATTCATGTTAGATTTAGCTGCCTTTTTGCTTCTTTTGTAAATTTGAGCTCATTTAATCCTGAAAATACAAAAGGAAGACAAAAACACACTTTTTCCAACATTAGTACTAAAAAAGGGTTAGTTTTATGCCACAATTGATGTAATTTATATGTTGCATTTTGTGCACATCATTCATACACGCTTTTCATACCTGTTTTCAAAGGAGTCTCTCAAAGGTTTACAAGTTTACCAGTACTCACACAAAACACATGAACTCGCTCAACTTTTGTTGATGTTTTCCAAAATTACATGTATTTCAGGTGACAGGTTGGATCTTGGGCGTCGGTGTTGTTTCTAGAAGTAGACTTCAAGTTTAGATGTCATCCACTTTTGTTGGTTTGTAACCTAGTCGAAGGTTGTGTTTTAAAACTTAAACAACCGGTGTTTGTTATACTCAAATTTTATGAATGGATGAACATCGTTTTGATCATGTAGTTGTTTATTATGATTGAATGCAATGGTATTAAACCAGTCACACATCATACACTTCCGCAAAATTCAGGGTGTGACACCTTTAGCTCTCCAGTTTGAACAGAGCGAGTCTGATCAGGTAAGTTAGAGTCGATAGCGAGCTGCAGAGCTCGTATGTGTTTAGGTTTCACAGTCGTTCCATCCACCGATGTCATTGCATGCTTTAGCTCTTTCGAACATCGATACACGGGAGCCCTTGTGATTGGTCTAGGTAACGCATTCGGTACCGTCCAAGTAATGCCTCCAAGTAAATCCAAAGACCACGGTTTCCACCGCCGGTTTTGTCGTGCAGTTCCTCTTGTAACTCCATTACGTAAGTCATCACCCTCTTGTGTTGCGTCGACGTGTAACTGGGACTCTGATTCGAACCATAAGGATATACCACTGAATCACCCACACCCTCGGGTAAAGACGATGCTCAGAGCATTGCAGAGTTGGGATTCGAAAGCTGAAAAGACGTCCTCCTGTTCTGTCTTTCACTAACACAGCACCCTGCTGTGCTAGAGAGATTTAAGCTGCGCGACCTTCGAAAATCCTGCGATTTATCTGCGATAGTATCAAGCGAGACCAAGAAATTGCTGTATTCTCGAAGGACTCTTTGGTGTCGAACAGTTTCCAACCAAGATGGATCTTAGCGAGATCCACGTGCATTCCCACTTCGTTGATTATATGTCCAAAAGTTACCTCTCGAACCCAGAAATTACATTTAACAAGACTTTGCGCAGAGTGGCTCCTCCCACAGGAGTTATAAAATAAGATACAAATGCCACCCATGTGTAACACCTGTGCCTCCACGGCCATCAAACAAATGCCAAACCAATGAAATATTGTATTTCATACTTGGGATTTGTAAAAATATGTGTATCGTTTACACATATCAACTCTTGTTCGATTTCAAACTCTAAATCGCTTTCTGGAAGGTTATACGCGCACCGATGCGTAAATATAACCAGTTTAATGCAACGAACACTCTGGAATAGTGAAATAGGCTAAACATACCTTAAATAACCTTTACATAACTTAGAAATAAGATTTGGAAGGTTTGGTATGCCAAAAGCAAGTTAATTCGTCTACAGGGACTAAATATGACAAACTGCGAAAGTATGCCAATTTGAACTGTAACAGACATTTAGGAACATGACCATAAGTTAAACATACCATAAATATCCTTTACATAGCCTAGAAATAGGCTTTGAGGGGTTCGGTATGCTAAAATAAACTTTTGGGTCATTCAGGGACTAAAAGTGTCAAAAAGTGCACAAGTTTGCATTTTCGCGCATAACTTACGTTCTGAATACATCCGGACATCCAAAAATTTATGTAAGCACTAAAATATTTTATTTTAGTGTTCGGCATAAGAAAAATCCATTCGTCGCGTCATTTGGATCGTTTTTCGCGCTTATGCGCATTCCGTCGTAATTAAGCGAACATCGCGTTCGTACGACCAAACGAACCGACATCCGGCATATTTTTGAACATGTTTCATGTCCACAATGTTTAGGCATCATTTTAGAGCCTTAAAGTTGGCTTTACGGGCCTTAGAAGTGTCGGAAATAGCCTTAAACACGTGCAGGGACTGAAACTGTCATTTTTCAAACATGTTTCTGATCTGACATGTCCAGGCGGCCCGCCTGAGTTTATGTACATCCTGAAGCGGGCCGCGTGGCCCCTTCTGACCAGATTAAATGAATCAAACAGCAGATTGCAGCTGTTTAATCCTCCACCACACACTCACACTTGTCTAGTCAGCTGATAAGAACCAAATTTTTGTCACCACAACTTTCCAACACTTGTACGGATGCGATTAAGGCACGATATTCGACAAACGATCCTAACGGTTCGGGTATTCCTATAAATACCCATCCACCCCATTGCAAAACTTACAAGAATTTTGATTTGAGAAACTCTAAGTTGAAACTATTGTTTCATACCTGAGATTTTTGAATCGAAATTAGCATTCGGGGACCCTTCGTAAGTATTCTTTCGTTCTTTTATTGCTTTTCGAGTCTTTTCGAGTCTGAAAGTCAAACTTTGTTTGAATTTCTGCGTTGACCAGTTTATGGTCAATGCGAAGTTCGTTTGAACTTCGCAACGTGAGTGTAATCACGTTGGTTATAGTCCCTTGGGACTATGCCTACTGATTACCACGTTGTCTAGGGTCGTAGGGTAAGCGATCTAATAAATCGCTTATACCTTCGAACCCGACCCATTTGGTCGATCATTAGGATCCGACCAAATACATTAGGTGACCATAGTAGGTAGGGAATAACCTTCCGAGGTTATACCTTATGGTCGCTTCGTTTAAGTAGTTGTATGATAGGTAGTTTATATGCCTTAGGTAAATTACCAGAATACCCTTTTAATGTATAATTGGTAATTAAGCATATGTAACCTAAACTTTTGTCACATAACTGATTATGTAACATGTTTAGGCATATAACACTTGTCATAGGACTAGTTAGACGGTCCGAACGCGCTTTGCGCGCACGACGTGTTAAAGTAGCGTATGTTACCTTAATGGGTCGCGATGGGTCGAAAGCACTTAGGTTAGTCTCAATGTAGTATGTAGGCCTTGTTAAACCATATCATATGAGTTCCAATACTCATTTGGTTTACCAAGCCTCATCCTATCCGATCTCCCGATTTAAGTCCGGTTTATTTATATGGTTTTAGACTGCCGATTGATTTCCGTGCTCCCTCTAGCTTTACTTGGTTATTATTCAAGATCTCTAAGCATTCTCAGGCGAGTACATTATTCCCCTATTTTACTGCTTTCAATTGTTTTGGGGTGACTCATATGTGCTAAATGTTTTCAAGGTTTTAACGATGGTATCAAAACGATTTTCGATGTTATAACGATGGTATCACAAACGATTAAGACGATTTATACAAAACTAATAACGATTTCGATAATGTGAACAAACTTGTTGGTTGTAGTTACATAACCAATGACATTCATTAGCAATGATCAAGCTTACCAGTATTAGGTTATGGTACCATAGGATCTGACAAATCCCGTTATCTTACTACACCCGTGGTTATGTGTGGGGGTGGTGGGTAGCGACTGAATCTGTAATTATTAATTTACCCTTTGGTAAGGGTTTGTTAATGCGAAAACGAGAAGCGACGAGGTAAGCGAGTCACGAAGGTTTGAATGTTATTAGCGAGACGACCATATAAGTAGTTTCACGACCTAAAACGAATGATACGATTTGGGTAAACGATTGGTTTTCACGCGATGTATTAACGAGTTAAACAATTTGGTTAAACGATTGGTTTTCACGCGATGTATTAACGAGTTAAACAATTTGGTTAAACGATTGGTTTTCACGCGATGTATTAACGAGTTAAACAATTTGGTTAAACGATTGGCTTCAAAGCGATATACGATTGGTTTTTGGTTAAGTGTTTAGATAACGGGACGGGTGTAATGTGATGAAAGCAATGTGGATACGCCGCTGGTACTTCCTATATATAAGTGATTTCATTATATTACATACCGTGGCGTTATTTAGTTCACTTGGGTAAACGATTTTCAAACGATGTCACACAAACGAGGTTTTCGATATGATATAAACTATACGAGTTTTTAACGAGATTTATTAACAAGTTTTATTAACAATTTATTTCTAGATGTTTCACAATTTGCTTTACTAAAACAAATGTTTTTGGGTTAAGAGTCATGGTTACGAGGTTTTATAAACTATAACCCGCTTGATTTAAGTTGGTTAATTAAGTTGCAATATTATACACTTTTCAAAACAAGGTTTTTAATAAAGTATTGCAACATCTAAACTAGCCATGATTTCGACACTCCTACAAAACCAATGTATTCGCCAGCATTTCTTTGCTGACCTCGTTTTCACATGTGTTTCAGGTATTGTTGAAAGATATCGATTGATAGGATGCATGCTCACATAGGACTGGACAAGGCCTTAGTGACTCAATAACAATGATAGACTATGTTTAAATTGTGTATTTAGATTTCCAGACGATGTAATTATTCAAGGTTTAATAAAACGAAACACTTTTTTTGTATCCATGGTTATGAAACAATGATTCTGTTGCAACACGCCTCGATGTTTCCGCCGCGATTTGTTGTTTTACGTGGTCGGGGTGTGACAGAAAAGTTGGTATCAGAGCCAATGGTTATAGGGAATTAGGTTATTAGTAATGCTTTGACCTAGTCTATAACCTTCTTAGGACCCTAACGCGAGTTTACTTGCGTTTAGTCATAAAACGATACCGTCACCTATCCTTAGGCGACGACCACAACAAGAACATAAATTTCAAAACCGCTTTGAAAACTAATCATCTGTTCTAGGATGATTGATTACTAGGTTTTGAACCCTCTATTATATGGTTTTGAATCCCTTTGGGTTTTCAAAATCTCGTCAAAGTTTTGGGTTTTAAATAATGTGAACACGTGCAAACTGGAAGGGTGAATGCCTGTATTCTGGGTTTTCTGTCTAGGCAAGCACTTCGTATATATCTCATCAGACGTGAGACCAGTTGTGCTTACCTGGGAATTCTTGGGATGAGTGTTCACTTATAGGCGAGCATGTCTTCGCGATACGTTATTTTTGACCTATTTACTTTGATTAATCACCAGGGCCGTTTGTTGCTTTGTAGTAACAAACAAATGACCACTATCCTTGCTTTCATCAGATTTGTTCATCTCATTCTTTTCATCTAATTCTCTCACTCGTTTCATTTCATGTTTCCTCTTTTAGACAATGCCTCCTCGACGCGATGCTCGAACCGATGCTCGGACTTTTACTATTGAAGAACTCGCAGCCCTGATCTCTCAGCAGGTGGCTGCTGTGCTTCCCGGGGTTGTAACCCAAGTCCACGAGATATACAACAACGGCAATAATAACAACAACAATGTTCCATGCAAATACAAGGATTTTAACCAGGCTAAACCACTCAAGTTTAGTGGTTCTGAAGGAGCGACTGGGCTTCTTCAATGGTTCGAGAGCATTGAGAATACCTTCCGCCACGTGCAGTGTCCTGACAATCGCAAGGTCGAGTTTTCTTCGAGTGTGTTTCAGAAGAGGGCTCTCACATGGTGGAACGGGGTTATGAGGGATCGTGGTGCAGAAGTTGCTCTAGCACAGACATGGGCTGAACTTAGAGCCCTTATGATGAGGGAATTCTGTCCTCGTCATGAGCAGCGAGCTTTGGAGAAGGAATTTGATGAGTTGAAGCAAGATAGTGGTGAGCACAGGGCGTATACTGATAGGTTTGAGGAGTTGAGTCTGCTTTGCCCGACAATGGTTACCCCACTCGACAAGGCTATCGAAAGGTACATCGACGGCCTACCTGACTCGGTACAAGACATCCTTACTGGTAGTAGCCCTACCACACTCCGTCAGGCGATCGAGTTAGCTGCGACATTGACTGAGTCGCAGATTCGGAAGAATAAGTTACACAGAAAGGGTGACAAGGGTAAGAAGCAGGGGTCTGACAAGGAGGATAGCAAGAAAGGTCAAAACAAGAAGGGTAAGGAAGGTGAGACGTCAAAGAAATCAAAGAAGCGGAAGGGTGCCCAAAATTTTGCTGTTACAGCACAGACTGCTCAGAACTTGCAAAACCCACCGGCACAGCCATCTGCAAAGAAGGCATATGCTGGTACCGCACCACATTGTGCCCGTTGCAACGGTCATCACGTTGCACAACAAGATTGCAAGAAATGCACAACGTGTGGTAGACTTGGGCATTTGGCCAATGTTTGTCGTCTGGGACAAAATCAGGCTGCTCAGGTTCAAGCTCCGGTTCAAGGGAATGCTGTGAGATTCCCACTGGGGTCATGTTTCAACTGCGGAGAGATTGGTCACTTCCGCCACAACTGTCCGAGACTGGTGAATGCAAATGCTAACGCAAACCCAAATGCGAACGTCAACGTCAATGTGAATCCAGCACGTGGTCGAGTGTTTAACATCAATGAGGCACTCAATGATGAAGGAGTGAACAATTAGAATTTTGTTTTTCCTCTGGTTGTTATCTTGTAACATTTAAAGACAATGCGGTTGTTATATAAATAAAAATTTGTGGTTTTATTTTTTTAACTAATGCAATTGTATGAATGTTTGATCCAACCTTATGATGTCAACACAAAGACAAAACTACTCATGTGGTTCTGTCATTTTTATGATCACTTGTGATCTCTCTAAGAACCTCAAACATTTGTTTCTTTTAAATCTAAAGTATCTTATCGTCTTGCACCGTTCGAGATGCAAGAATTATCAAAACAGCTTCAAGAGTTGTCTGATAAAGGATTCATCCGTCCGAACTTTTCACCTTGGAGAAACTCATGTCCTCTTTGTGAAAAGGAAAAAAAAATGGATCTTTTCGAATGTATATCGATTAACGTAAGCCTAGTAAGCTTACCATCAAGAATCGATATCCCCTACCTTAAATCAACGATTTCTCCGATCAACTGCATAGCGTTTCATGCTTTTCCAAGATCGATTTGCGTTTTGGGTATCATCAACTTTGTATTCTCAAAGAAGATATTCCCAAAACGGTTTTCTGCACGAAGTATGGCCATTACGAGTTTATAGTCATGCCTTTTGGGTTGACAAATGCTCCAGCCATCTACATGGACTTAATAAATAGAGTCTGCAAGCCTTATTTGGATCAGTTCGTCATTGTTGTTATTGATGACATCTTGATCTATTCATGTCCCGAGCCGATAACGATCTGTTGGTGCAGTTGTCTGTCGACTTCATCTTCGTTCGAGTCTTAGATTAGAACTGATAGATTAGGGCTTGTAATTTGAGAAAATATCAAATTTAGTATGTTTAAGAGATGATTTCACTTCAAGGACCATTTATAGAAGATTTCGCTTCAAGCAGGTTCAAGCGAAATCCACATGATATGATTTCGCTTGAACAGTGCTCAAGCGAAACCTCAAAGTCTATAAATAGCCTGAAGCGTAATCAGTAGAGGAGTTCAGTTCAGTTGTTGGTTTCCGACGCTGAAGTGCTGTCGAGGTGTCTCCAAGTCTGTAATCTTTCAGAGATCAATACATGAGACAGTAAATAGTATTTCTGGTGTGTTACAAGCTAAACAAAGACTGAATCAATGAATTCCGCCTCTGATTCAGTCTGAGCACTCTTCTGATTGACTCGTTAGGTCGTTTCACGATCCTACATGTGGTATCAGAGCTCAGGAGGAAGAGTTCTTATAGTTTAGCTCGTTTTCGCAGGAAAATTCTGACTTCTACACCTTCTTTTCAAATTTAATCAAGTTTTCATGGTTAAAATGGACTAATTTTCGTATATAGTGTGCGAAACATTGAATTAACAAATCCTTGAAAGATTCAGACCTAAATTCGTCCTAGAACTTGATCATTTTTGCAAAAATCAGATCGACTTGATGATGTCAGCATGATTCAAGCGAAATTGAAAGGTTGATTTCGCTTGAAAACAAGATTTCGCTTGAAAGGTTGATCTGATTACAGTTGATTTCGCTTCAGTGAAAGATTTCACTTGAAATTGTGCTGAGTTCAAGCGAAATTGTGTGTTTGTAGTTTTCGCTTGAAACATTCATACTGATTTCGCTTGAAAACATTGTTTAAGCGAAATCAATTACTTTGTTAAAAAGGGATTTCGCTTCAAAGGTTTTTCTATTTTAGTTGTTTCAAGCGAAATAAAGTATTTCGCTTGAACTGATATTGTAGTTAATCTTTTGATTTCGCTTGAAGGTTGTTTGCAGGTATTTCGCTTGAAGATTGTTGAGTGAATATTGTTTTGGAAATATGGAAAAGATGTTTGATGAAAAAGAAAACTATGATCTTAAAAGGTTAAATAATTGGTATCGAGGATGTTTCAGTAGTTCCTATCAGAAATTGCCCAAAGAGGTTTGGAGTAAACGTTTCGAATGTTTTCTGAGTAAGGAAGATGAGAAATTGGATGATTTGGAAAAGCGGTTTGATTGTTTGATTGATCATTTGAAAGAAAACAATATAGTAATATCAGAAGCTGACATGGTATCAAAGTTTGCTAATGGATTACCTGCTGAATGGGATGATTTTTTGAAAAATCTGAAAGAAAATTCAAGTTTTTCAAAATTATCTCTGAATAAATTCATCAGTAAACTGAAAAATCATGATTATGAATTTTATCAAAAGAAAAGAGAATTGTTGGATAAGGTAAAAATGAATTTAGAAGAGTTGAAATTAGATGTGATATATGAAATCAACAAAAGAATTAATGTTTGTTGGGCAGCAAAAAGAGATTTGAAGTATGATATGAAAAGGGGTTGTTATATTGATGGCAATGGAAATTCTATTGATCTTGTTACTATCTTTGGTGCAGGTAAATATAAGATAGAGAAAGAACAAGATTCAAAGAATGAAGAATCTGTGAAGCTTGGATCTTCAAGTTCAGAATCAGTGTGCTCCAAATGTGACAACTTTAAGATTGACAATGACAAACTCTTGAAGGATGCGGAAAGTTTGACACTGGAAGTCGAGAAGTTGAGAAACGAGAAGCAAACTGATGATAAGCAGATTCTTATTCTGAAAGAAAATTGTGAGAAGCTGAAAACTGAAAATGACAAACTATTGGGTAATTTGAACAGTTTGACATCAGAAAACAAAGTTTTGAAAGAAAAAGAAAAAGAGTTTGAAAGCAAACAGAAACTTTCAGAAGATGAAGATTTCTGGATCAAGCTTGAGAACAAAAATCTGAAAGCAAATGAAACAAAACTTCAAGAACAGATAAAAGTTTTAGAAAATGAAAAGTCTGTTCTTGAAAACATGAAAAATGAGAATGAGAAATCAATCAAGTCTCATCTTGAAAGAATCTCTCAGCTTGAAAAAGAAGCTGAGAATTCAAGAAACAAGATTGATGAACTTGAAAAGAAATTGAAAGGTTTTGTGACTTCATCTGAGTTCCCCTGTCCAAAACCGATCAATTCTGTTCCAATAAGTGACAATGTCACAAACTTTGACAATGTCAAAGTTGAAGATTGTGATGAAAAATCTGATGATGAAAAACAAAAAATTGACAAAAAGAATTTATTTTTGAAGTTAAAAGAAAAATTTTAAAAAACTGTTCCACAATCAACTGAAAAGGGAGAATGCTCTAAGCAAAAACCTTTGAAGAAGAAAGTGGAACAGAAACAAAAATTTAAAAATGTGAAAAATGTAAAAAAAGAGAATAAAAGTTCATCAGATCAATCATCCAATCGAAATCAAAAATTACAAAAATTAAAAAATGAAAATTCAAAATTAGTTGGTGAAAAGTGGTGCAGGTCGGACCACAGTGCTTCAAGGCCAAATCAAGCTTACAGGAAGAGAGAGGATTATCACCAAGCCAAACAATGCTTTGATCTAAATGTTTGGACTGAAAATGGTGATTGGTACGATAACAGAGTGTGTTATAGATGCGGCTATCAAGGACACATTGCTGTTAACTGCCAGAGTTGGAGGTTTGAATCAAGGAGATGTTTTAACTGCAACATGATTGGCCATATTGCTAGAGATTGCTCAATGAGATCAATGAGAAGATCGAGGGCTGAATCTCAAAAGCAGGTAAAGAAACCAGTCTCTGTCAAGCCCAAAGAACAGAAAGTTCAAGAATGTAAAGTTCAAGAACCGAAAGTTCAAGAACCAAAAGTAAAGCTTTCTCAGGGGCAAAAAGACAGACTGAGGAAGAAGAGGAAGAAGGCCAGAGAGTATCTGGAAAGGATTTTGTCCTCGGATACAACTGGTAAAACAGATAAAAGTTCTGATAAATCGTCTTGCTCACCAAAGAACAACAAATCAAGCAAAACGCATTCATCAGATACAAATCTGAGGACGAAAGAGGAAAAGAAGAAGAAGAAAGATTGTGGCAATGAATCTGTTTATTTGAAAACAAAGGAGCCACATGTCAGCGATGAATCTGGCTCATCAAAGTCAGACAAGCCACATTCAGGCAATGAATCTGGTATGGTAAAGCCAGAAGAGCCAGTCTTTGAGGTAAAAACTGAGAATTCTAGTTTAACAATGGATGAAGAAAATTTTCCATCGTTGTTGAACAAGAATTCAAAATCACCCAAGAATGGTCAGGCTTGGGTGGATCTTTTCAAATGAAAAACCTGACTTGCCGGAGTTCCCAGGTTGGTAAGTGTGGAACATGAATCGGCACATTTCTTGAGAAATTCACGAAAGTGATTTCGACTTACAAGTGGTAAATCAGGGACATTAAGTTGTACTTGATTTTCTACAAGTGATATTTGAGGTTTGATCTTAAAAATGTTAGTTTTTACAAGTGATTGAAGAAAACAAGGTGATGAATGAAACCCCGAATTTGTGAAATGACACACAAAACTTATTTTCCGGAAAAACCATTTTGATTAAAACAAACTTAAGTGTTTTGAGATCACAATGGGAAAATAGTTTGTTGTGAGGGGGAGTTCTGATTGTTTATGCCAAATGGATGGCGAATTGAAGTGATTCGATATCAGTTGTCATGTTACTTGTACAGTTTGTTTTCAAATTTCCTAAAATGTGTTTGCATTTTAGGGGAGTAAATTTTTAGAAAATCCAAAAACATTTGAAAATTTGAAAAAAAAAAAAAAAAAAAAAAAAAACTTGTTTTATTTCTTTATTTTGTTTAAGCATCGGACATCCTCTGCGTATACGTGAGTATCGACCTGGATGTTGTTGCCTAAACGTTCTGCTTTATTTTCTTTGGTGTTTCGTTTAAGCTTTGGACCTCCTCTGCGTATACGGGAGTATCGACCTGGTGGTTAAAGCCTAAACAACTTCAACTTGTTTTATTTTTCTTATTTTGTTTAAACATTGGACTTTCTCTGCGTATACGGAAGTATCGACCTGATTGTTAATGTTTAAACATTCTGCTTTGTTTTCGCACAAATCACAGTTGATAAAAGTTTAAAGGCATTGCTTGAGTTAGTGTATTACATGATGAGGGGATATGCTGAGATCGTGGGGTCCATAAGAGTTTAGTGCTATATTAATATACCTTAACGTATCGGTAAGCATTTCGAAAGTTTTTAGATTGAGCTTAAGTGGACAACAATATCGTCAATCAACGTGAATCGTTTAGAGCTTAAAATGAAATCAAGCTTAACGGTGTTGGTGATTTGTCTCATAATCTGATATGATCCTCTTTCTCGAACTCACAAAAATATGTTTGTACATATTTCATTTCTGCATTTAATTTCTGTTATTGCATTTGTGTTTTATATTTTTGAAAAATTCAAAAAGATTTTCGACAACTGATGTTGATAAGCTGATTTTCAAAACTCCAAGTGCTAAACAAGATGAACTGGTTTGGGAGTGTGTGTGCTAATTTGAAAATTTTGGATTAAAAATTGAGATTAGTTAATCAAGGTCATTAATTTGAACTTGATATAACTATTGCTTGTAAGTTTTTCTTATTGATTTAAGTGAAAACTTATGTTTTGGTAGAGAGATGTGTGTAGGAAAAAGGAAGGTTTCTGATCCTGTTGCTACGAAAAGCCAGGAGATGCATCAGAACCTGTGGAGAGCTTAATTTGAGAAAAAGCCAGGATTGAATTTCAAAGGTGATAGCTAATTCCAGACTGAAAATCCCAGCTTGATGAAAGGGGGAGTCTGATGAAGTTAGAGCTAGAGAAAAGATCCGGGTACATGATTCCAGGAGAAATTCCTGAAGAAGATCGATCAAGATTGAAGAGTCATTATGATGAAGACTCTCACTGAAGATTCCGTCAACATTCAAGGGGGAGTCTGTTGGTGCAGTTGTCTGTCGACTTCATCTTCGTTCGAGTCTTAGATTAGAACTGATAGATTAGGGCTTGTAATTTGAGAAAATATCAAATTTAGTATGTTTAAGAGATGATTTCACTTCAAGGACCATTTATAGAAGATTTCGCTTCAAGCAGGTTCAAGCGAAATCCACATGATATGATTTCGCTTGAACAGTGCTCAAGCGAAACCTCAAAGTCTATAAATAGCCTGAAGCGTAATCAGTAGAGGAGTTCAGTTCAGTTGTTGGTTTCCGACGCTGAAGTGCTGTCGAGGTGTCTCCAAGTCTGTAATCTTTCAGAGATCAATACAAGAGACAGTAAATAGTATTTCTGGTGTGTTACAAGCTAAACAAAGACTGAATCAATGAATTCCGCCTCTGATTCAGTCTGAGCACTCTTCTGATTGACTCGTTAGGTCGTTTCACGATCAACACCTTCATTGACACTAGAACCCTTAAAGAAGGAACAAACTTTTCGCTAAATCCTCCAAGAGGAAATTTTGGCTTAAAGGAGTTCAGTTTTTGGGTCATGTAGTCAACAAGCAGGGTATTCATGTGGATCCATCCAAATTGATGCAATTAAGGATTTGATTCCTAGTATGCTTTAAATACCCGTGTCCAAAGATAACAAATTTAAAGGTCAAATTAAACAATTATGCGAGTACGCGATTATGCGATTATGTGATATGTGTTTATGTGTTCTTCTCTATGTTTTTGTGTGATACGATTTTCAAATCCTCATAGAATCTTTCATATCTTCATATGAGGGATTCATAGTAGGATATTTAAAAGGTACTACCTTAAATCCTTATGGGCTTCTACGTGGTAGTTAAGACCCTTGGGTTATATAGTACCACTCCTTGATTCATACGAGACCCTTTAGTGGTCTAGTCAAAAAGATTGATTCACAATTTGGTTAAAGGACGACATCTAGTGATGTAGCTGGACAGACTCCTTGATAGTCTATTTAGATCATTTATTGATTTAGTCAAAAGGACTCTAAGGCGGTCTAGTCACACTCATCACAGGATTGTTCATTTGGTTTTACCCTACATATTATAAAATAGACTGTGTGAACTGTGCAAGGAATTGTCTAATTATGGACGCGTACATAATTGTGAGATTCAGTGCACGGTAACCACAGTAAGATTTATTATGTGTAAGAACCGATAGTGACAAAAATAACGAAATGAGAACGATGTAATGGAGGTACGGTGGACGCACCAATGACGCTTCATATACTTGTATATAAGTATCCCTCTTACATTGCAATCATGATGTTATTAAAGATTACTAGAAGTTCAGAACCCTAACCAATGTTGTTCGATCTTTTCAACTTCATGTTTTCAAGCTCTCACAAGTTTCCTCTAAATAAATTTCGGGACGAAATTTCCTAAAGTAGGGGAGACTGTAACACCTGTGCCTCCACGGCCATCAAACAAATGCCAAACCAATGAAATATTGTATTTCATACTTGGGATTTGTAAAAATATGTGTATCGTTTACACATATCAACTCTTGTTCGATTTCAAACTCTAAATCGCTTTCTGGAAGGTTATACGCGCACCGATGCGTAAATATAACCAGTTTAATGCAACGAACACTCTGGAATAGTGAAATAGGCTAAACATACCTTAAATAACCTTTACATAACTTAGAAATAAGATTTGGAAGGTTTGGTATGCCAAAAGCAAGTTAATTCGTCTACAGGGACTAAATATGACAAACTGCGAAAGTATGCCAATTTGAACTGTAACAGACATTTCGGAACATGACCATAAGTTAAACATACCATAAATATCCTTTACATAGCCTAGAAATAGGCTTTGAGGGGTTCGGTATGCTAAAATAAACTTTTGGGTCATTCAGGGACTAAAAGTGTCAAAAAGTGCACAAGTTTGCATTTTCGCGCATAACTTACGTTCTGAATACATCCGGACATCCAAAAATTTATGTAAGCACTAAAATATTTTATTTTAGTGTTCGGCATAAGAAAAATCCATTCGTCGCGTCATTTGGATCGTTTTTCGCGCTTATGCGCATTCCGTCGTAATTAAGCGAACATCGCGTTCGTACGACCAAACGAACCGACATCCGGCATATTTTTGAACATGTTTCATGTCCACAATGTTTAGGCATCATTTTAGAGCCTTAAAGTTGGCTTTACGGGCCTTAGAAGTGTCGGAAATAGCCTTAAACACGTGCAGGGACTGAAACTGTCATTTTTCAAACATGTTTCTGATCTGACATATCCAGGCGGCCCGCCTGAGTTTATGTACATCCTGAAGCGGGCCGCGTGGCCCCTTCTGACCAGATTAAATGAATCAAACAGCAGATTGCAGCTGTTTAATCCTCCACCACACACTCACACTTGTCTAGTCAGCTGATAAGAACCAAATTTTTGTCACCACAACTTTCCAACACTTGTACGGATGCGATTAAGGCACGATATTCGACAAACGATCCTAACGGTTCGGGTATTCCTATAAATACCCATCCACCCCATTGCAAAACTTACAAGAATTTTGATTTGAGAAACTCTAAGTTGAAACTATTGTTTCATACCTGAGATTTTTGAATCGAAATTAGCATTCGGGGACCCTTCGTAAGTATTCTTTCGTTCTTTTATTGCTTTTCGAGTCTTTTCGAGTCTGAAAGTCAAACTTTGTTTGACTTTCTGCGTTGACCAGTTTATGGTCAATGCGAAGTTCGTTTGAACTTCGCAACGTGAGTGTAATCACGTTGGTTATAGTCCCTTGGGACTATGCCTACTGATTACCACGTTGTCTAGGGTCGTAGGGTAAGCGATCTAATAAATCGCTTATACCTTCGAACCCGACCCATTTGGTCGATCATTAGGATCCGACCAAATACATTAGGTGACCATAGTAGGTAGGGAATAACCTTCCGAGGTTATACCTTATGGTCGCTTCGTTTAAGTAGTTGTATGATAGGTAGTTTATATGCCTTAGGTAAATTACCAGAATACCCTTTTCATGTATAATTGGTAATTAAGCATATGTAACCTAAACTTTTGTCACATAACTGATTATGTAACATGTTTAGGCATATAACACTTGTCATAGGACTAGTTAGACGGTCCGAACGCGCTTTGCGCGCACGACGCGTTAAAGTAGCGTATGTTACCTTAATGGGTCGCGATGGGTCGAAAGCACTTAGGTTAGTCTCAATGTAGTATGTAGGCCTTGTTAAACCATATCATATGAGTTCCAATACTCATTTGGTTTACCAAGCCTCATCCTATCCGATCTCCCGATTTAAGTCCGGTTTATTTATATGGTTTTAGACTGCCGATTGATTTCCGTGCTCCCTCTAGCTTTGCTTGGTTATTATTCAAGATCTCTAAGCATTCTCAGGCGAGTACATTATTCCCCTATTTTACTGCTTTCAATTGTTTTGGGGTGACTCATATGTGCTAAATGTTTTCAAGGTTTTAACGATGGTATCAAAACGATTTTCGATGTTATAACGATGGTATCACAAACGATTAAGACGATTTATACAAAACTAATAACGATTTCGATAATGTGAACAAACTTGTTGGTTGTAGTTACATAACTAATGACATTCATTAGCAATGATCAAGCCGACCAGTATTAGGTTATGGTACCATAGGATCTGACAAATCCCGTTATCTTACTACACCCGTGGTTATGTGTGGGGGTGGTGGGTAGCGACTGAATCTGTAATTATTAATTTACCCTTTGGTAAGGGTTTGTTAATGCGAAAACGAGAAGCGCCGAGGTAAGCGAGTCACGAAGGTTTGAATGTTATTAGCGAGACGACCATATAAGTAGTTTCACGACCTAAAACGAATGATACGATTTGGGTAAACGATTGGTTTTCACGCGATGTATTAACGAGTTAAACAATTTGGTTAAACGATTGGTTTTCACGCGATGTATTAACGAGTTAAACAATTTGGTTAAACGATTGGTTTTCACGCGATGTATTAACGAGTTAAACAATTTGGTTAAACGATTGGCTTCAAAGCGATATACGATTGGTTTTTGGTTAAGTGTTTAGATAACGGGACGGGTGTAATGTGATGAAAGCAATGTGGATACGCCGCTGGTACTTCCTATATATAAGTGATTTCATCATATTACATACCGTGGCGTTATTTAGTTCACTTGGGTAAACGATTTTCAAACGATGTCACACAAACGAGGTTTTCGATATGATATAAACTATACGAGTTTTTAACGAGATTTATTAACAAGTTTTATTAACAATTTATTTATAGATGTTTCACAATTTGCTTTACTAAAACAAATGTTTTTGGGTTAAGAGTCATGGTTACGAGGTTTTATAAACTATAACCCGCTTGATTTAAGTTGGTTAATTAAGTTGCAATATTATACACTTTTCAAAACAAGGTTTTTAATAAAGTATTGCAACATCTAAACTAGCCATGATTTCGACACTCCTATAAAACCAATGTATTCGCCAGCATTTCTTTGCTGACCTCGTTTTCACATGTGTTTCAGGTATTGTTGAAAGATATCGATTGATAGGATGCATGCTCACATAGGACTGGACAAGGCCTTAGTGACTCAATAACAATGATAGACTATGTTTAAATTGTGTATTTAGATTTCCAGACGATGTAATTATTCAAGGTTTAATAAAACGAAACACTTTTTTTGTATCCATGGTTATGAAACAATGATTCTGTTGCAACACGCCTCGATGTTTCCGCCGTGATTTGTTGTTTTACGCGGTCGGGGTGTGACACCATGGCATTCCATTCTCCTGGTCAAGATTCAGAACGTTGTCAACAAATACGGTCGATTCATCTGATCCCTGAAGCTGCTGGTGTATTGATCAACTCAATGATCATGGTGTACAAAGTTGAAATGGCTGCATTGCGTTCGACATGTTGTTCTAAGAGCATTCTCCTCTTGGACTTCCATCTGATGATAGTTCGTTCACTAGCCAATCCTCGAATGGAAGCTTGTTCCTCGCAACTGGTCGACGGGTTGTCAATACGTGGTCGAGGCAAACGGTTCTTGACTGTCGTCACCTTGTTGAGCTCTCGATAGTCAGTACACATACGAAAAGGCTTCTCTTAATGGGTATAGCGAGGACTCCTTAAAGCGAAAACTCCTGTCCGACAGTTCCTGTAGTTGGTTAAACAGCTCCTGCAACCCTCCTGGTGCAAGGCGGTAAAGAGTACGAGTAGTTAGAATTGTCTCTGGTGTGAGGTCAAACTGAGTTCCTACCTAACAGTTGTAGAGATGATCCTGGAAGTTCCTCGGGTGGCACATGGAGGGTAATCACGAACAACTGGTGGATCCTCGATCCTCTTTTTCCTAACCTTACGTCTATAACAGTTGCTAACAGTTTCTAAGATAGCGGGGTAATCCCTCCGTAGACACTCCTGGCTTTCATTGCTGAAATGACGCTAACCGTTGCGCCATTCTGACACCTTAGAACAGAAAACAATCCTCCACGAAGGAGAGAGATACGTAGGATCGTCTCCTCACAGGGTACATCTATCAAGAAGAACAGAAGAAAGGTCGATGTCGAACACTTGTCCCACAAGGTCGAGTTTGCATCCCAACGATTATATGAGGTTTCCATTGTCTTGCCATCAGCCGATTCCACAACAGGTTGGGTTTCAAGAAGCATCAGGGTTATAGAGAACAGAGACGAAGTGATTCGTTACCAAGAACGTGTATGCCACCATGTTATTACAATCCTGGCGTCGCCCACGCCAATCCTAAATGCCCCTCCATGAGCATCATTTCCCGTGTGGTTGTACTCGTTGCGAGGATTTCCAGTACGGCCGTCGTTTCCTTTGTTGTTGTCGTTTTGATTTAGCAACAGCCACTCCATGTCGTAGGCACCTTCATTTCTATACTGTTGGTCGCCATTTCAAGTACCTTGATGTTGCCGTGACTGTTGCCTCCGATGCTGTTGTTTGAAACGGAGCTCTACGATCTTTCATCAAGAGGGTCCATCTTTTCATATTCCGTGCCACGTTCTAAGGCGCTACTCACTGTGCTGGCAGTTACCCACTCCACGTTTAGTCGATTGTCATTGCTTATGTCCCGATTGATTCGTAAGAGTTGACTCCCATGAGTCGCTGACAAGGTCAAGGATTCGATTGAAGCCAATTCACTGGTGCTCGTCACCGGTAATCAGGGTCGTCAAAGTACTGAGGTCGGTAAAGTACTACGCTCATCCTCCGGTCCATCGATGTTGTAAGTTGTTTGAGTAATACATGGTATGTTACGAGAGTGTTGCAGAAGTGATCGCACTTCGGGATCCAAGGCGTCAATACGTTAAGTTCCAGCAAACGAAGAAGTGTGAGAAAGACATGGACCAATCATTGTCGTTACAACATCCAACTCGGGGATGTTCGTACAAGCACCTAACATTCTACACAGTCCGCTAGGCGTTCAAATGGGTGTTCAGGTAATACTCGATAGCGTCGAGATTCGAAAGGATCCAGAGAGGAATGGAAAGTTCACGTTCGGGTAGGGGACAATCACTGCTATGACCCCTATAGGTTTGTTATGTTTCACATCGATCAAATAACGGAATGGTACCCCTTTTTCACTTGTTAAGCCTCACTGGGACTCGCATGCACTCCACATTATTATTATGTGTGCACCCACAATAATATTGTGATTTGCATGCTCATCTCAGCTCCTCTTAACTCGTGTCAAATGCTTCCTCAAACTTGAGTAGCAAACAAAGAGCATCACGAAGCGTAAGTCATGAAGGTTTAGGGAAATACCACCCTATCAGTCACATAACACATGCAAGTAATACATGAATTCATACTGTTGTGCTAAACGTGCAATCTCATGCAATATCATATGTAAGTGTTCACTAGTTATGCAGTACAATGAGTATACGAGAGACGAACCTTGCAATCTGGAGCTGAGTGTCATGGTCGTATTCACGTTTTCAGAACTGTTCGGTTATAGTCTGGTTTTACAAAAACGTTTTTCCCCTTTTTAAAACCAAGTTCACTATAACCAATGGCTCTGATACCAATCTGTCACACCCCCAAAATACCACATGTGGAAACCCCCGCGAGGCGTGTGACGTACCAGGATCTAGCCACCAATCACATTGAACTTATAAAGATAAAATAAAACTTTCATTTACTTAAAATAAGTGTTACAATACAAGAGTTATTATCCAGCGGAAGCATATTACACTTTGTTATGAGTTTCATAAAACAGGTGTATAAAAGCCATCAGACTTGTCTTGTGATTCCTTGTAACTTGACCCATGACCACTCCAGCATCCCAGACAGCAAGTTCCAACAACATGTACCTAAAAGCCTGCAAGGCATGTAACAACGAGTCAACAACAAAGTTGAGCGAGTTCACAGTTGGTGTTCATTTTAGAGTTGTTCCAAAAAAAACCATAAGTTCATTCGTAAACCATGAGTTAACCAATTCCTTGTTTCCCAAACCATAACCATAACCAGTGGGGGCTACCCCATGTTAACCACTAGACTCGTTACCATATCGACCACTGACTGAAGTAAGTTGGTGCCCTAGTGTCAATGTCTATCATCATTGACGTGCCCAGATCCATTAGTTCACGCCCGTCCTCTGTGGCACGGTGTGAGGCTTGTCAAACCTAAATAGCGCTATCTAACTAATGACCCGCTCGCCATTGGCCCGGCGATTAAGTCGATATAAAAATGAGGGACTTCATGATAGAGATTTCGGTCTAGTATCAATGTTATCACCCTTCAATAAAGAGGATGTGGTACGTGTCCCCAAACCAGGAGATCACGCAGGTTCCGATTAAATCCTTAGTACATGTTATCACCCTTCAATAAAGAGGATGTGGTACGTGTTCCAAACCAGGAGATCACGCAGTTTCCGATTATATCCTTTACCCATTCCCAACCACCGGGAATCCCATGCCTTGTAGAAAGTGTGAACTCACCTTGGTTTGCTCGGTAAGACCAGTTACTTGTTTAACAGTCGGTCACAAACGTCCTAACATAATTATCACATCTAATTAAATTCGTATTTAAATATTTCACGTATTGGTATATGTCACAAGTCAAGTAGAAGACAAATATCATGTTTCACATACGTACCCATTTACACACACGGTTTCATAATTCAAGTCCAAAGATGAATGTGCGGCCCAAATTATCGTGACTGTTTATTAAAAAGGTGCGGCTAGTAGTTGATCACACAAGTGTGCGAATCAACCCAATAAATGTGCGATTAAAAATATTCAGCCCGTCTATGGTGTATGGCCCAATTATCAAATTAAGAAGCCCAAGAAACATGGATTGTGCATCCCTTATTCATTCAACAACATCCATCATTAAAACATATGACCCAGATATTCTAATTGTGCATGTACGACAAAATGGTTTTAAACAAAAAGGGAGTGTGGGGCCGATTGTATTTGTGCAGCTTCATTAAAACAAAATCATCAAGTCCTCCTTAAATCAAATAGGAAAAGACAAACATCTATTATCACACTATAAATTAGCAACATGTTCTTGCTTCATATTGTTGTGCCCAATGCATAGAGTATTTTTCAAAAAAAAAATTTGATTTTTTACTTTTAACCTAAAAGTTCTTTATTTTAGTTATCAACATTAACATTCGTGAAGAGTGCTTTTGACTTTTCCTTTTTTTTCTTTTTCATTTTTTTCATTTTGATGTTTTTTTCTATTTTGTATACTATTCCATCAACTTTAGCATTGACACTTACAACCCCTTAACTTTCTAATCAAGTTTTACATGTTTATTTTTATGTACGTATCGGTATAAGTTCAAGTTGATTTACGTTTTGACATAAATGTTTCCTTCAACTGAGTTGGGTCAAATATAATATGTCATTATACTTATTATGTACGTTTTCAGTTAATCTATGTTTTGACGTAAAAAAATTCTGTGGAAATGAGTCGAGTCAAATACAATACGTTTTCGAGCCCATTTTTATGTACGTTTTCAGTTGGTCTACGTTTTGACGTAAATTTTGTTCGGAAACGAGTCAGGTCAATTATAATACGTTTTCATTAATTCATACTAAATTTTAAATCACACAATCATTCAAGTTGTACTCTATGCTTAATTTCTTGTACACTTCCATGAAAAACCAGCATCAACATCTCTACTCAAAACAATTAACAAAGATTCTCATAACAATTTGCAGAATCATATAACCAAAATAATCATCAACACCACTTTAACACTAACAGAGATCATCATGTTCATTACTTAAAACGATTTACAGACATCATCATCGCCCTTATTGTTTTCTAACAACAAACAGGAAATCATTTTCATCATTTATTCAAATCATGAGAATTTAACAAACAACACATTCTCTCATCCTAGAGTCTTATTAAACAGCAGGTGTATTTCAATGATCACTAATCATGTCATCATGCTTATACACGAATCGAACCAGCCAATATAGTTAACCTAGAAATCATTCGTCATGGCAATACTCTAACGTATCAAAGAGATAATCATCATAGTTGTTTCGATGCATAATCACCATTAGATTTTAACATTCCATCCACATTCTAGTACACACCATCATCTCGGACTATCGATTTGCATCATAAATGATTCTAAGTTCATGTTGACAGATTAATCATGCTAATGGTTACAACCTACACAATTTTAATGCATATCATCTTTCTTTTGTTTCAACAGAATTTCTACCACTAATCCTGCTAAATTCTTGGATCATATCCGAACACAAACAACACATAATTACATAGATTATATCCGAACACATGCAAACACGAAATTATATTAAGGTAGACTATACTAACCGAGAGATGAGAAGGGGTGTTTAAGCACAAGGAGTTTCGGAAGAGGGGGGGTCTCCTGCCATCGATCGCCATGATGAAGGAGTGCTAGGGTTTCCTTATGTTTTGTGTTTCCCAAACAACGTAACATGATACCCCCCTCATGTGTATACGTATAAAGCATGGATTGGGCTTTTGATTCGGGCCCAATCCAACGTGTGGGCCAATATAGGAGGAGCCCATGTCGCCAAAAAGTGTATGTGTGTGAAGTAAGTTTGCGACCCAGTAGAGTTAGTACAAGTTCCTAAAATAACTAGCCAACACATCTAACAGTTAACGGTTCCAATATAATTAACCAACACACGCATACAAACATTTAACGGTGCAAGAGTGTAGCCAAATAAGTTTCACATGGTCACAATATAAAGGCAATTAAACACTTTAACTAAACATGTAGCGCATTCGTAAGTTACACATAACATGTAATGTGAAAAGAAATCAGTACATAGAGAAGACTTGAAATTACGAGTTGTCACATCATCCCCAACTTAAAGGAAATTTCGTCCCGAAATTTGGTAAGCGATCTATGCAGCACGGTGTTAGATCAGGATGACTGTGGATTTTTCCAGGGGTGTCACAAAAACACCGTATTCAATATCCGTTTTCCTTGAAAACATATTTATATCAATCAAAACCCGTTTTCCTCGAAAACATATTTAAATCATTCACCTTTCCAAATCCATGTTTCTCCAAAAACGTATTACATCATTCCAAAAATCATATTTTCCACGAAAATATACTTTTATATAATTCAAAGGCGTATTTTATACAAAAACGTATACTTATCCTTTATAACGACGTGTTCTTCCCCCAAAACAGTATATAAAGCAGTAAAAGAGTGGTTCTTGTGACACTCACCAAAACACATTTATTTAAAAGCATGTTTCATACTAAAACATTTAATTACCCTTTTAAAGGCGTGTTCTTCCCCCAAAACAGTGTATAAAACAGTAAAAAGTGGGGCGTAGTGATACTCACATTTGGGTGTGTTTATATTATCGCAATCCCTCAAATTGGTCTACACGTCCTAAATTAAGTAGGAATGATTTAATAACCAATTATATTCTATTAATGCCTAAGTTTCTCCAATACTTAGAATTTTCACTTAACTTTGAGATTTTCTCGAAAAGTCTTTGTTTTGATTATGTTGGCCTATTTATATATATAGAGAAAGTATAATGTACTTCAGGGCTTAACCTACATTAACATACATGACAAAAAATATAACGTGCGTTATTATCATAGAACGTGCGTGATTATAGTCTCATGCGTGATTATGTGGTCCCATGCGTGATTATGTGGTCCCATGTGGTCCCATGCGTGATTATGTGGTCCCATGCGTGATTATACCCTTGATCCAACGGTTACCATTGTCTCCTACGTGATGTATGATAAGGTTTTTTGTATGTTAACCTTTCTCTCTCTCTCTCTCTCTCTCTCTATATATATATATATATATATATAGGGGAGGGTTTAAATGAGAACGCTAAATATTGTGAGAACCGTGAGAACAAATGAAAAAACCACGAGAACTTGGTCAAAAACAATTCAAATTCAAATTTTTTTTTTCTACACTTATCATTATTATTCGAATACAATGTTAGAAATTTAATTTACACGTTTAAATTTACGTGAATTCGTAAATAAAGAAATTTTACACATGTGTAAGTTTGCCATTTACACATGTGTAAATCTGTTATATTTACACATGTGTAAAAAATCTAAAAAGAGTGATTTTGGAAGGAGAAATGCATAATTTGATGTTGTAAATTCTTTTTTTGATGTTGTATCTTAATTACAATGAGTTTTGTATTAAAAAAAAATTGGTTTTCATTGGTTTTTTCATTCGTTCTCACGGTTCTCGCAATATTTAGCGTTCTCAATATATATAGGGGAGGGTTATCTTGAGAACGCTAAATATTGCGAGAACCGTGAGAACGAATGAAAAAACCAATCAAAACCAATTTTTTTAATACAAACCTCATTGTAATTAAGATACAACATCAAAAAAAGAATTTACAACATCAAATAATTCATTTCTCCTTTCAAAATCACTCTTTTTAGATTTTTTACACATGTGTAAATATAACAGATTTACACATGTGTAAATGGCAAACTTACACATGTGTAAATTTTCTTTATTTACGAATTCACGTAAATTTAAACGTGTAAATTAAATTTCTAACATTGTATTCGAATAATAATGATAAGTGTAGAAAAAAATTTGAATTTGATTCGTTTTTGACCAAGTTCTCGCGGTTTTTTCATTTGTTCTCACGGTTCTCACAATATTTAGCGTTCTCATTTAAACCCTCCCCTATATATATATATATATATATATATAATATAGGGGAGAGTTATCTTGAGAATGCTAAATATTGTGAGAACCGTAAGAACGAATGAAAAAACCAATCAAAACCAATTTTTTTAATACAAACCTCATTGTAATTAAGATACAATATCAAAAAAAGAATTTACAACATCAAATAGTTCATTTCTCCTTTCAAAATCACTCTTTTTAGATTTTTTACACTTGTGTAAATATAACAGATTTACACATGTGTAAATGGCAAACTTACACATGTGTAAATTTTCTTTATTTATGAATTCGCGTAAATTTAAACGTGTAAATTAAATTTCTAACATTGTATTCAAAGAATAATGATAAGTGTAGAAAAAAATGTTGAATTTGAATTGTTTTTGACCAAGTTCTCGCGGTTTTTTCATTTGTTCTCACAATATTTAGCGTTCTCATTTAAACCATCCCCTATATGTGTGTGTGTGTGTGTGTGCGCGTGTGTGTGTTCATATCTATCTCCTCTAATAAATAACTAACCTTTGTGGACACTTGGCAAATATTTAGACTAGCCACACCAACAAAATCCTATGTGTCAATGTTACAGACCTCCTACACCTTACTGACCCGGATCTGCTGCCCAATTCTGCTTGATTTTTATATTTGAAATTTTTTTTCTGCCCTTGCATCATACCACCCTCTCTCTCTACCCACCATCCTCTCACAAACCCCATCTCTTTCACTGAGTTCCCAAAACCCTCATTCTTCTCGCATTTGTCATTCAAAGTTCTCTAACCCTAACCCTCACCATCGCCGGAAGATACCAACGATTTGATCCGTAATACAGTATGTTTTCATTGCCAATTTCTAGGTTTTCGATTTTTTCCTATTTGTGGCATGATCAAATACAGTCGTTTGTGATGCATTCAACCGAAAAACATAATGGCATACCGTGGATGAAGGGCCAAAAACAGAGCCAAAAAGGCTAGAGGAGGAGGCGCGACCGTCCTTCGGACCAAACAGAGTTTCAGTAAACGACGAACCTCCAGATTGGTGCTTCATATTCTCCATTTCTCTCTCGATATCTAACTTTGGTTGATTGCATCACAAACGATTTGATCCGTAATACAGAGTATGGTTGTGGTTAAAAGAAATTAGGGTTTTTCAACAACAGTTTCAATTCACTTCAATACGTTTTCGTATGGCTGTTTGTGATTCTGTTTTTTGTTTTTCAGTTGCAACTGTGATGATACCCTAATACCCTAACACTATAGAGTGCCTTCATAACGATTATGGTTTGATTTTTCTTCTGGCAGATCAGTACTTCATTACTAGGAATAATTGTTTTTTATTCCATTTGTGAAACTCCTTTTCTTTATTTTTGCATCATAGATTCCCAGTGGGTTAAAGCTGCTAGGTGGAAGGTGACACACAAAGAAACCCTGGGCCCGATTGTCTAGTGGAGTGGAGCTTTTGTTACAACTAGGGGCCGATATATTCAACCCGGTAGAATCGCGAGACCCGGTGCTCATCAACTCGCAATTGAGTAAGTTCAGTAACATTTTGCTTTTGAATAGAATACTGTTTAAAGCTACAATTTATAACAGAAATATTTTTTTTACTGTAGAAAATTCAAAGTCCTCTGCTTGATCTTCCTAAATTACATAGTAATGACCAAATGGTTTACTTGCAAATAGGTTGGGGCCTGCACAGGGGTGGGCATGGAATTTTAGTTATTTTCTAGCTAACTTGTAATAAGTTATTTTCTGGTTTTTATTTTTATTTTTATTTTTGGTATCATAGATTGTTATTGGCAACTAAAACTTGTTCCATTAGTGTAATGTACAAAGGATCCAACATATGACGTGTATTTTAGGACTAGGCTAGCACTACAAGGAAAAACATTATTTGAAACCAATTTTGTTAACGTTACGTGTTAGTATATGTGTATGTACGTGTTATTGTGTTAGCATGTGTATATGTGCTTATGTGATATGGGTGAGCACGAAGCGGTTCGGTTTGGTTTTGGGTTTTTCATAACCCAAAACTTGCGGCTTCTTGGAGCTTAAGCGAAAGTTGGTGGCTTTCCTCCTTTGGGTGCACATGGGGTCTGTAATCTTTATTTGCTCAACTTTTTTTTAATTTTGTTATTGTAATTTGCTATTGTTTTTATATATTCAGCCGTTTCAACCTGCACCGGCTCCGGTACCAACTCCGCTTGCGGGTTGGATGTCTAATCTGCTAGATGTATCTCATCCAACGGTTTTCGGTATTTAAACGGGCTAAAGCGGAATTGAAACGTGTTCTAGAAGGCATCACATCACAGGCATCTCTTCCAAATTCAAAATCGGGTCGTTACTCTTTATGAAAATCACGTTGCGCTTAAAGGTGTTTATGACTTGTAAATTCCTTAATTAATCTGATTCTTAACTGAAATCATCTTTATGGCATATTAGTGTTGCATCATGAAGTAAGATATGAATTCTTTTGTTGTTCTTTTTTGTTGAATGTGTCTTTTGTTATCTGGTTGGACGTCTTATGATGATCACATGTATATCACCTATATTTATTTATTTTTAATGCATTTTTGTAGGAGGATCCAGCTTGCACATGTGTTGACTGTTGAGCAATTGTCTTTGACATATACGAAGAAATTTTTATCATCTGTTAAGGAAATTTGTAGTCTATTTTGTTCATTTATCATCTGTTAAGGAAACTTTTGCCTTAATTTTATTTAAACTGTTTTGAATATAAAGTTATATGTGTTTTCTTTTTTTAACGTTCAATCTGTGTGACACACGGGTAATAACCTAGTGTATATATATAAAATTTCCGCCACTTGAACGATTTTGTTGGTGACCCTCATTCTGTTATATCTGTTGTCACACCCATTTACAATCAATATATCTACGATTTGCGCTTCGTAATATATTTACATAAACATGAACATATTATCATATATCGTTATACACGTATTACATCAACTTATATATTATATCATTTTTAAAGCATTTACACACGAAATAACTCATCAAGTTAACCTATGTATTATTTTCATTCTCGATAAATAAGTTATATATATTTAACGTGACATTTAACGAAATCACCGGTTTAACCGTACAAGCTTACCTGCTGTAACAACCCTCGGTAAAACCGACACCTTCATAATATATCTGACACTCTATTATATCTTAAATTATTCCAATATGTCTTATATTATACCCCGTATGTGAAAACCGAGCCCGAAATAGATTATAACATATAAAATAAAATAAAAATCTGAAAGTGTAAGCTGAGGCGGGCCGCTTCAGGTCTCACCTCAAGCTCAAGCGGGCCGTATGAGAGTGTTGACCGGACTCCGCTGAATTCTTTAGTTCATGCGGGCTGCTTCAACTTAAGCTTACATTAATGCAGGCCGCGCGGACTCGTGATACGCGGATGCATCCGGTGCTGACACGTGTCGTAATCATGTCAAGCCTAGTAAACGACTCAGCTAAGCTACTGCATTGACTTATGTTGACGCGGCCCGCTTCAGTGTTCCCTGTCTTTCACGCAGGCCGCGTGAGGACCAGATTTCACAACTATAAATAGAACGCATCAGACTTCGTTTTCCGTCGCTCATTCACACTTCTCAATCACGAAATTCTGAAATATTTAGAATTATAGTCGGGTATTATACCCCTAATTAGCGAGGTTCTGCTCCATTGTAAGTATTATAACCCCGGTTTCATAATAGTTACGCTGCCCGATTGATTTAGGGTTCCGTAACAACTGTCGTGGTTCTGCCCGACGTAGTTGTTGGAATGCCGTCTCGGGGAGGGTATCATTAATAATTTCAAAGGGTTATGGTACTAATCAATGTACATTTGTGTAAATTATAGATTATAGCCAGGAAATCCTTACGAAAAGCCTAAGACGGCAAAGTGAGTTATCCTCTTTTTATATAAACTCCTTTTGTGAGTTTATCCTCTTTTTGTTAATGTTTTTTAAATGTTTTACAAAACCTTAATTGTTTTACAATGCGATTAAGCGGTGATTGAGTCTTTTTAGTTCTTCAATTACTGCCGGTATTATGGGGTTTTGTATACAAAATTTACTACGAGTAGTAGTAAGTCTGAATGACAGTGCATTACCATTGGACGACGAGTTAGCCAATGGGTAATTTGACCATAGCCATAGATCCGGTCGAGTGGCAAATACTGAATGAGTAATTGTGTAGAAATAAACAATGTGATCGCTCTCAATACTGTTTTAATTGATAAAATATTTCTTGATTAAACTGGGATTCACTCACCAGTATTTCCGACTGACAAATGTTTTTAAAACGCGTTACAGGTAACACAATGTGAACAGCCAATTAGTGAAAAGCCAGCTGGAGAGCACTGAAGGCTTGGGAAAAATGTGGCTATAAAAGTTACCTAATAAACGATGTTTTAAATTCAATAAAATAGGGTTTGTCCCTATAAATGTATTGTAATAAGAAACTTGGGTTTTGCCCATGTATTTATTAATATCAAGTATGGTGGTTTTACTCTGATAAACATTTCCTAACTACGATCCTGATGTAAATTCCGCTGCGAGACTAAATAAATCTGATACCACCAAACTCTGTGATCACGTCCGCCCGTTCCCGGGGATCAGGGATCGGGGGTTGTGACAGAAGGTGGTATCAGAGCCTAGCCACTGGTCTAAGCCAAAGAAGTGTTCTGCTGACACTTAAATTATAAAATTATGTGTTAGGAAATAAATGAAGGAAATGCATAACTGTATTATTTGTTATGTGTTATTTGATTATCTGTTAGTTTTCAGTATGAGTGATCAAGGACCATCAGACGTGAATCGTCAGTTAGCTGATTCACCTAGGAGTGAAGGTACATCATCACAGCCTGCCCTCTCAGGGTATGTTGCTGATCAGGAAGACGGGATATTTGCTTTTAGAGCTCAATCTGAAGAACCATTTCCTACTAAGAAACGAGGATGGTTCAGTAAAGAAGCTTTTGCTCGTAGGAAGAGAATGAGGAAATTGCAACAGCAAAGGGCTTTAGCAGCTATTAAGAAAGAAACAGATGCCCATACTCAAGAAATACTTAATAGAAGCCTAGCTAATTTCCATATCTTAGCTACGACTGCTGCTGACCCAAGTCTGGAACAATTAGTAGCCCCACAACCACAAAATCCAGAACACCCCATGGAGATAGAAAATCAGGAAAACCAAGTGGAGATGCACGATTTTAACCCAGAAGAAATCCCAAGGGTACCTGCACCAAACCCACTAGACCCGAATTACGACCCCTGGTGGGACAATAATAGGGACTTTGTGCAACGTTACCCTGTCCAGGATTACCCACCCATACAAAACATAGAAGTTTATCCAGGTATGGACCCTTTAGATCCCTATTACCAAGATGATTACATTAGGGAAATTTTAGAGGATCCTTACCAATTTCAGGAATTGTCACCCCCATATCAGGAACCCGTACCCCAGATTTCAAACCCAGTCCGAGAACCTGCACCCCCAATGAGTGCAGAAAACGTTCAAGAACTTAGGACTTTCGGGGAGGAAATTTTAGAAAACAGTGAGAGGATGCGTCAGGTGGGAGAGCGTCTCGTATGGAAATACGATGAGCGCAATATGGATTTTTGGATGAATCCATACCCATGAATGTTAGAATGGAGGAAGCAGTAGTAATAATAATATAATAAAATAAAAATAAGATAGGTGTGTATGGATGCATATTACTATTTTATTTCTGTTGGTATTGTAATTTTTTTTTCTGTACTAGTGTGTAATAGACGCATAAGTATATGAAAAAGAGTAAGTAACAATGATCTACGTTTTTTTACTAGATTGCATGTCATGTGATTTGCTATATTAACTATTAATTGTGATATTAATATGGGGTAAATGTTTAAAATTCAGATGGCCGACCAAGGAAATCAAATAAATCCGGATAATAACCCGGAAATTCAGAATGATAATGAGAATCTGAATAATAACAACGGGAACCAGATGGATAATAGTGCTATCCAACACATAGTAGCACAGGGAATTATAGATGCTATGCCATTTATACTTCAAACTGTTAAAGATGCTGATAATAAAAGTAAGCATAGCAGTAAACGACCAAGTGAACCAGAACATAGCGTGAACAATGGACCTGTACTTCAAATGCCTATTCCCAAAAGAAGAAGAACCATGCCTTATGGTTGTTCTTATAAAGAATTCTGGTCTTGTAAACCAATGGAATTCTCGGGCAATGAAGGGGCCATTGCAACCTTACGCTGGATAGAAAAGACTGAGGCAGTCTTAAGGATAAGTAAGTGTGCTGAAGAAGATAAAATACTATTTGCTTCTAATCTGTTTAAGAATGCAGCACTAGAATGGTGGAACACTATCCTCCAGACAAGAGGAAGTGATCAAACCTATAATATGGAATGGGAAGAATTTAAGAACAAGGTAGAAAGGAAGTTCTGCCCACCCCATGAGAAGGAACAGATTGCAAACAAATTCCTAAACCTTAGGATGACTGGTGTAGATAGCAAAGGGTACACTAAGTTATTCTTTGAATATGCTAGGATAGTACCGAATCTTGCTTCACCAGAACCAGTGTTAATTTCCCGTTATATTTGGGGATTAATTGGGGAAATTAGACATGTAGTCAAGGCAGCTAGACCACAAACTATAGAAGAAGCTGTAGAACTAGCCAATACCCTGACTGATGAATTAGTCCGTACTCGAGAAGAGGATCAAAGGAGGAGCCTAACTCAGAAGTTGACTCAAGAATTTCGTTCTGGAAATTCTAACCGTGGGAAAAATATAGGTTCTACCTCTGTGCCCTACTGTAGGTATTGCAAAAGAAAACATTCTGGGAGATGTTCCATATACTGTAATTTTTGCAAAATGTCGGGACACAAAGAAGAAAACTGCAGGAAGAAAGCCAACAGCAGGGTATGTTACAATTGCGGAGAAACAGGTCATATCAAGCTGAACTGTCCAAAAATTAGTCCCAGCTGCAGACAACAAGAATACTAAAAATGCTAGAACATTTGTGCTGACTGCAGAAGAAGCCAAGATGATTCCAGATGTCATAGCTGGTACGTTTTTAGTTAATGATGTCTTTGCTAAAGTATTATTTGACTCTGGTGCAAACCAAAGTTTTATTAATACATCGTTTTGCAAATTACTAAATCAATCATTAACTAAACTACCACAAGAATGCTTAGTAGAAACAGCTAATGGAGAAACTGTTAGAATTTCTGAAATCTTGCAGGGAGCAAGTATAGAGATTTCAAATCAGAAATTTATTGCAAAACTTGTATCCCATGAATCTGGTAGGATTTGATGTTGTTTTAGGAATGGATTGGTTGATAGCCAATAAAGCTAGTATTTTATGTGATCAAAAATTAATTCGGGTAAATTCACAAAAAGGAAAAATGATCACCATTAAAGGAGATAAATCCTCTAGGACCACAAAATTCATCTCTGTGATGAAAACTGCAAGTTGTATAAGAAAAGGTTCTATAGTGTATTTGATATCCATAATCACTAACACTAAAGGAAAAGAACTAAAAGATATTCCAGTAGTATCTCAATTTTCAGATGTCTTTCCAGAAGAATTGCCAGGACAACCGCCAGATAGAGAAGTTGAATTCAGAATTCACCTACTACCAGGAACATCACCAATTGCCAAAGCACCCTACCGTTTGGCACCTGCCGAAATGCAGGAACTGAAGAAACAATTAGATGAATTGTTAGAGAAAGGATTTATACAGCCAAGTTCATCGCCATGGGGAGCGCCGATATTGTTTGTTAAAAAGAAGGACGGATCAATGCGTATGTGCATTGACTACCGTGAATTAAACAAGCTCACGATTAAGAATCGGTACCCATTACCGAGAATCGATGATCTGTTTGATCAACTGCAAGGAGCTCGATTTTTCTCTAAAATCGATTTAAGGTCAGGATATCATCAATTAAAGGTACAGGAAGAAGACATTCCTAAAACTGCTTTTAGAACAAGATATGGTCATTATGAATTTACTGTCATGCCATTTGGTTTAACCAATGCCCCAGCTGTATTTATGGACATGATGAACCGAATATGTAAGCCATATTTGGATAAATTCATAATTGTTTTTATAGATGATATTCTAATTTATTCTAAGAATAAAGAGGATCATGCAAAACATTTGCACGCACTTTTAAGTTTGTTAAGAAAGGAAAATCTTTATGCTAAGTTTTCAAAGTGTGAATTTTGGTTAGAACAAGTACAATTCCTTGGACACCTAGTCAATCATGAAGGAATTCATGTAGATCCAACAAAAATCGAGGCAATTACGAAATGGAAAACCCCTGAGTCACCAACCGAGGTTAGAAGTTTCTTAGGATTGGCTGGTTATTATAGAAGATTTATTAAAGATTTCTCTAGAATAGCCACTCCCTTAACTAAGTTAACCTGTAAATCTGTTAAGTTTGAATGGGGAATAAAACAAGAAGAAGCCTTTAGAATTCTTAAGCAAAGATTGACCCATACACCTATACTAGCATTACCAGAAGGAACTGAAGATTTCGTAGTCTATTGTGATACTTCTAGATTAGGTTATGGATGTGTATTGATGCAACGCCAAAAGGTGATAGCTTACGCATCTAGACAACTTAAGAATCATGAAGAAAATTATTCAACCCATGATTTAGAATTAGGAGCTATAATTTTTGCTCTTAAGATTTGGAGACATTACCTTTACGGTAGTAAGTTTACCATATTTACTGATCATAAGAATTTAAGGTATGTTTTCGGACAGAAGGAGTTGAATATGAGACAAAGACGCTGGATGGAATTTCTTAGTGACTATAACTGTGATATCCAGTATCATGAAGGAAAAGCAAATGTAGTGGCAGATGCTTTAAGCCAAAAGTATCATGAAAAGCCAAAAAGGGTACGTTCTCTTAAATTAAATCTACAAGTAGATTTAAATGATCAGATAAGAGAAGCACAAGAATCAGTAATCAAGGATGATGCTGAAAAATTAAAAGGTATGCTAAAAGAATTGGAACAAGGAACAGATGGAATTTGGAAGTTCCATAAAAAGAGAATGTGGATACCTAAATTAGGAAACTTGCGTAATCATATATTAGAAGAAGCTCATAAGTCTAAGTATACAATGCATCCAGGAAGTGATAAAATGTACCAGGATTTAAGGAAAAATTTCTGGTGGATAGGAATGAAAAAGGACGTAGCAGTCTATGTTTCTAAATGTTTAACTTGTTCACAAGTTAAGGCTGAACACCAGAAACCTTCAGGTTTGTTACAGCAATTAGAAATGCCAGTATGGAAATGGGAATTAATAACAATGGATTTTGTTACTAAATTACCAAAAACTAGGAAAGGAAATGATACAATCTGGGTGATTGTAGATAGACTAACTAAGTCAGCTCATTTTCTACCAATGAAGGAAACAATTAGTATGGAACAATTATCTAAATTGTATGTAAATGAAATTGTTTCTTTACATGGCATTCCTTTATCAATTGTTTCTGATAGAGATAGCCGCTTTACATCTCATTTTTGGTCAAGTTTCCAAAAGGCAATGGGAACCAAGTTAAAGCTAAGTACAGCTTATCACCCACAAACGGATGGACAAAGCGAAAGGACAATTAAGACGATGGAAGACATGCTTAGAGCTTGTGTAATCGATTTCGGAGGTAATTGGGACGATCACTTACCTTTAATAGAATTTTCATATAACAATAGTTATCACACAAGTATCAATGCTGCACCATTCGAAGCACTTTATGGACGAAAGTGTCGAACCCCAGTCTGTTGGGCAGAAATTGGGGAAAAGCAATTATCTGGACCTGAAATAGTGCAGGAAACAACTGACAAGATTATTCAAGTCAAGGGACGACTGAAAGCAGCACGTGATCGACAAAAGAGTTATGCCAATAACAGGCGAAAACCATTGGAATTTCAAGTAGGAGATAGAGTATTGTTAAAAGTCTCTCCTTGGAAAGGAGTGGTAAGATTCATCAAAAGGGGAAAGCTAAGTCCCAGGTATGTTGGACCTTTTAAGATTATTAGGAGAATAGGACCTGTAGCCTATCAGCTACAATTGCCAAAAGAAATGGCAGGAATACATGATGTGTTTCATGTATCTAATCTTAAAAAGTGTTTAGCTGATGAATCATTGATAGTGCCTCTTAAGGATATAGAGGTAAATGAACAACTCCAGTTTGTAGAAAGACCTCTACAAATTGAAGACAGGAAAATCAAGAATCTCAAGCATAAGAGATTAGTTCTAGTCAAAGTGAAGTGGGACTCCAAAAGAGGACCTGAGTACACTTGGGAACTCGAGTCAGAAATGAAAAGGAAGTATCCGCATTTATTTCAATAGATCTCGAGGACGAGCTCTAAAACAAGGTGGGGAGAATGTAACAACCCTCGGTAAAACCGACACCTTCATAATATATCTGACACTCTATTATATCTTAAATTATTCCAATATGTCTTATATTATACCCCGTATGTGAAAACCGAGCCCGAAATAGATTATAACATATAAAATAAAATAAAAATCTGAAAGTGTAAGCTGAGGCGGGCCGCTTCAGGTCTCACCTCAAGCTCAAGCGGGCCGTATGAGAGTGTTGACCGGACTCCGTTGAATTCTTTAGTTCATGCGGGCCGCTTCAACTTAAGCTTACATTAATGCGGGCCGCGCGGACTCGTGATACGCGGATGCATCCGGTGCTGACACGTGTCGTAATCATGTCAAGCCTAGTAAACGACTCAGCTAAGCTACTGCATTGACTTATGTTGACGCGGCCCGCTTCAGTGTTCCCTGTCTTTCACGCGGGCCGCGTGAGGACCAGATTTCACAACTGTAAATAGAACGCATCAGACTTCGTTTTCCGTCGCTCATTCACACTTCTCAATCACGAAATTCTGAAATATTTAGAATTATAGTCGGGTATTATACCCCTAATTAGCGAGGTTCTGCTCCATTGTAAGTATTATAACCCCGGTTTCATAATAGTTACGCTGCCCGATTGATTTAGGGTTCCGTAACAACTGTCGTGGTTCTGCCCGACGTAGTTGTTGGAATGCCGTCTCGGGGAGGGTATCATTAATAATTTCAAAGGGTTATGGTACTAATCAATGTACATTTGTGTAAATTATAGATTATAGCCAGGAAATCCTTACGAAAAGCCTAAGACAGCAAAGTGAGTTATCCTCTTTTTATATAAACTCCTTTTGTGAGTTTATCCTCTTTTTGTTAATGTTTTTGAAATGTTTTACAAAACCTTAATTGTTTTACAATGCGATTAAGCGGTGATTGAGTCTTTGTAGTTCTTCAATTACTGCCGGTATTATGGGGTTTTGTATACAAAATTTACTACGAGTAGTAGTAAGTCTGAATGACAGTGCATTACCATTGGACGACGAGTTAGCCAATGGGTAATTTGACCATAGCCATAGATCCGGTCGAGTGGCAAATACTGAATGAGTAATTGTGTAGAAATAAACAATGTGATCGCTCTCAATACTGTTTTAATTGATAAAATATTTCTTGATTAAACTGGGATTCACTCACCAGTATTTCCGACTGACAAATGTTTTTAAAACGCGTTACAGGTAACACAATGTGAACAGCCAATTAGTGAAAAGCCAGCTGGAGAGCACTGAAGGCTTGGGAAAAATGTGGCTATAAAAGTTACCTAATAAACGATGTTTTAAATTCAATAAAATAGGGTTTGTCCCTATAAATGTATTGTAATAAGAAACTTGGGTTTTGCCCATGTATTTATTAATATCAAGTATGGTGGTTTTACTCTGATAAACATTTCCTAACTACGATCCTGATGTAAATTCCGCTGCGAGACTAAATAAATCTGATACCACCAAACTCTGTGATCACGTCCGCCCGTTCCCGGGGATCAAGGATCGGGGGTTGTGACACCTGCATAGTTTTAATTCCTACTATCATGTCATCACTTTACGTAACACATTACACATACTCATATTCACATATCATATTATAACACATATAGTTCACCCTTAAACAACTTGTTTTCGCGTACGTTGAATTATGTGTATTTTACCGTTTTGGTAACGTTTTCGAGCGTCGAAAGTCATGTATGACTAACCAAACACCAAAGATACTTAATATAAGTTAAAATACTTATATTTATTATAAAAATATCAGTTTACAATCTGATTTAAAACAATTTTGCAAAAATCACTTTAAAAGCCGATTTTTACCGTTTTTAACGCATAGTCTTGTACCGAACTTTACCATAATCATACCCAAATCTTCACGACTTGATATTTTAACACAACACATTTTATTTACTGATTAAAATGGTGGTTATATTCCTGATAGTGCAAGTCTCATGTAAGACACATAAATCATGCAATTTCACCCATGTTACTACTTACTACTTTTTAAGCTATATGTACAACATGCAAAGCTACCAAACTTATGACATTATTTTATAACATCATAGCACATTATATATAACATTATTTTTAATGTTCATATTCTGTTTTAAATCAATTTCATCATATCATTTCAAGTTCACCAACTTATGGTTATTTAAACATCATATATAATTATATACCAGTATCTAATGCACATTTATCATATCATCATCATCCAAGATTTTAAATGTATCTACCATATATTTTTTATAACTTTCAAATAAATCCAAGAAATCATCTTTATTTAAGCGTTCATCAAATCATCAATACAAGTATCATTCTCATACTTTTATGAACTAACTAACAAATATCATTTACATGCATACATATGTGCATATACAAGATTCACAAATATACATATTCATACTTTAAAAATTAACTTTTGATATATTCACCTTTAATCACTGAACTTTTATAAAAATTCTTTTGATCATACATGCAATTCACCTTTCAAGAATCACCATAATCATATCTTAACTTTCATCAAAACACAACCAAATACCCACATATACATATACATATACCTACGACTCATATACACACTTAACACATCCATTTTTGTTTGATGAAAACCATTTTCATGTTTAGATTTTAAGTATGTGAAAAATCTTAGCTTTTGAGAAATTTTCCATTAATTATCATCATCAAGAAACAAAATATAAATTCTAAATTCCATTAATCATCATCATCAAGAAACAAAATATAAATTCTAAAATAAATTTATACCTTTCAAGAATATAAATAGGATTTTTGATGATGGTTTTGTGTTAAAGAGCTTGCATCTTCTTAAAAACTCCATGGATTGCCATCCAAATCTTTGATGAAACTTGGAAATGACTTTAATCTTCATGAACTAGTTGAAACTTTTAAAAATGGATATGGAATGTGTGTGTACGGTTATGAGATAAAAATTGAAGAAATATAAAGTGTTGATTATTTTCTAATTGGTTATGGTGGGTGGTGGAATGTTGGAAAGTGTTATATGTAAGTAATAGACTTACACATGTCCAACTAGAATTCTTGGTGGGCACCCCCATGGACCGCCACTTCACCACACACACACACATATCATGCATGCATATGTATCTATATGTATATAAATATATATATTATCTAGTTAAATACCTGACTGACTACCGTGTATTTTATCTCGCGTTTAAATCGCGTTTTAAGGCATTTAAAATAATTTTTTTATTCTATAATAATTAACTCGCCATAATATTATTGAATAATATCTTGTTTGTCTAGACTGATTGCGTTGTCTGTATGTTGCAGTATATGCGCGGTATTACGCAGTATGCGCTTAAACTCGCAAAATAGTGTTTTTAAGCGTTTAATTAATTTTTCTTCGCGGATATGATTAAAATAGAATTTTAATCATAACAGAATATTTTTAGGATTTTAACGTTAATCGGGCGGTCTCCGACGTTCGTTTCGCATTTTGTTCGTTACGCGATATGCGTTTATCTTATTATTGCCAACATAATTTTTAACAAAGTTTGGATTTACCAACACATCAAATACTATATATTAGCACCAAATTTAATAAAATATTGTCTTTATTTATTCATAACACGTGTCACACTAGTACGGTACGGACTCAAAAATAGTCGGGTGTCACACCAGGGATATGACGGGTGACATCTCATTGTTGCAAAAAGTTCAATTTTTTTTACAGATGGTATGTTTCATTTAGAGAAGATAGGAGGTAAGATAAGATCAGCAAGAATGGTACAATTTAAATTCCGTGCTTTGATGTTAAATTTGATTAGCCTTCAATCTGATGATGGAATGGTTAAGCAAAAACAACAAAAAAATATTTTTCGTTTTCTTTTGTTTATAACTTTGTACATAAGTTTTCATTATTAGGTAAATTTGCGCATAAGGTGTGATGCACAAATTTAGGGTGGAAGAGAGAGATATATGTACGTATGCATTGTTTCAGGGGGGAGAAAAGGACAAAAAAAAATTTGAAAAAAAAATCCAAAAACATTTGAAAAACAGAAAAATCAAAAAATATTTTATTGCATCATATGGGAATTGAAATAACTTTTCGTGTTAAAGGGTTTGACCAACACATGTAAGGTGTTGTAGCTAAATAGACTAGGATTTAATGTGATATGTAGATAGGCTTGACGTTCAAAGTGATAAAAGATACTAAGTGACATAAACATGAAGAACTATGTACCATGTTGGCAACATGCCATGGCATTTGATTTTATGGTCTTAAATCTTCCATTGATAGATAGCCAACGTCTGAAGTTTTGGGTCTTATACTGTTGAGTCATCCGGAGATATCTTGGCTGTTCTTCTGTTGCATCCAGATTATATGCAGATCTAGGCACGGTCAGGATATCTTAAAAGAGCTAAAGAGGCCAAAAACCATAAGGAAGATAAACTCAAAATGAGAGAATTCCATTAAGCTAAATAGCTAAATTCGTACCAAAATGGTGTTTTCCTAACCTTAGTCGGACATAATATTGGTCTCTTTATTGTACGAAAGTATTGACCTGTTCACCAATAAGCTGACGTTGAAAATCAAAAGGATGATCCCAGTATACTCACCTGCTACGATGAATCGTTGTGCTTACCTTGATCGTGAGGGTATATCATGGGATGGGACACACGGGTATTATTGTATAATATTACCTTAATCATATCACGAAGTGAAAAATTAAAAGTTGAGCGTTAAAGTTTAAGTGGACAAACATATCGGCAATCACTTAGACCAGTCTGAATAAGTTTGTGCCAAAAAGTGTTCCTTGGTCTGCCTAAGAACGATTTTGATCCCATTGAAATTGTAATTGTGTATTGTAAGTGTTGAGTTAATTTCTTTGTTTATTTGCATTTCTGTTTATGTTCTCATATAAATGTTTTTTTTTAAATAGGAAATTCAAAAATCTAAAAATAGTGTCTTGTTTTTCATAAACCCAAAAATCCAAAAATATAGTGTTTTATTTGTTTTTCAAATTAAAAAACATTAACCGTTCTTGAAGATTTGACTGGTCATCAAAAGTTGAAAGGAATTTGAATTGTGAAATTTGAGTACAAATACTTGGATGTACTACATGTTCATACGGTACTTTCGTCTATTGCATAGAAATGTTTGCTTATAAATTTCGGAGAATTTTGCAGAACTTGATTTAAATCAAGAGACAGGGGTTGATGAAGACTGAGATGCTGATAGTTGCAGACAAGCATGAAGCATCACAACAACAAGATGTACCAGAGTCAGAAGAACAAGATATGAATCATCACTGACAGTGACAGTACATGTGAAGAAGTACCTTGTGAACCTGCATGAAAGAGAAAGATTGAAAAAGAAAAGAGTCGTTAAGAATCCTCCTCTCGCATTCTTTTTAACAAGATGTTTAAGCAATGCTGACCGTGATCCTAATATGAAGCTAACCACAAGTGGAGAAGAAAGAGACCCAGTGCTAAGAGTTCAGAAGTCAAGAACTTCAACAACACCTACAACATAGCAACAACCATAGACATCGTTAAAGACATTGTTGAATTCATGTTATGAAGATAATTTGATAGCATCAGTCTTGGGGGAGATTGTTAGGCCCCAAAAGTGTGAGACTGATGCATCAAATATACACAACGGGCTATAGTTACAAACTTGGTTTTACCGAGTTAGTTCATATTAGTATTTTGACATTTATAAGCGATTGGGGCCATACCTAAGGCCATGTGGGCCAGGCAGGCCCATAGAGAGCCCATGTGGGGCATGGGCTATCTAGGGTATATAAACAAGTTTTAACTTGTTTCAAGGTTAGACCTCTCCAGAGAAAATACAGAGAATTTTTAGGAGGCTCTAGGGTTTATGTACTAGACTTGTTTTCTCAATACAAGTGTGCATTGAAACCGTGAAATCTCGTTGTTCTTCGTTTGTTCTTGAATCATCTATTGATTGGATTCAACACAATCAATAGGTGTGTGTGATATCATTGTTAGATCCGTTTTACGGGACTTACAATCAGTTTGTTTTAGATTTGAATCAATTCATACGTCTTTTGAAGGTAATTTCAATTTTACTCCCTTTACGAAAATTGTTCCGAGAGCACTTCTTTGCGCAAAAAAACATAGTACATTAAAATTTTGGTTTAACAAATTGTAAAACTAATATGAAGGTTTGGATGGTACTTGGTCCAATGACTTTGATATGGTACGCAATTTCTTAGTTTAGCATGGTATTGATAAAACATAACACGATTTATATAATGCGTTGTACACATAGTAGACGAAACATGAATAGGAGATAATGGGTATGTTTGGCAAAAGTTGCTGGTGGCTGAAAGCTGGTAGCGGTAGCTTTTTAGATATATTTAGGTGTTTGGCAAAGTAACTGGAGTTTTTAATAAAATGTATAAAATGACCAAAATGGACATAACTAAAAAAACATAATACTAAACATGTCAATATATGTTTCTTTCGGTTTGTTTATTATTATTATTTTGGTTTTACATAACTACTTACGATAAAAAAAGTTTATTATTATTTTGGGAGTAAATTGCCATTTTATTCCCCGAGGTTTGGTTCAAATTGTCATTTTAGTCCAAATAGTTTTTTTCTCCTCTGAGTCCCTGACTTTTTCATTTTCTTGTCAATTTGATCATATTGGCTAACTCTGTATAAAAATCTGGTTATAACCAGGGGTATTTTGGACATAACTGTTGTGTAGTGATAACCAGGGATAGTTTACAACATAATTTATAAACCTCATAATAATTTAAGGCCAAAAATACCCCTGATTATAACCTGGTTTTTAGACAAAATGAGGAAATGTGATCAAAATGGCAAGAAAAAGGAAAAGTCAGGGAACCAGAGGAGAAAAAAACTATTTAGACTAAAATGGCAATTTGGACAAAAACTCAGGGACTAAAATGGCAATTTACTCTTATTTTGGTCTTAAATAGCTACTAACGATAAAAAACACAAGTTAAGATATATACATTTTTATAGTTTTTAAGAAAAAAATATCAATATTAACCATTTAAGATGGCTGTTTTGAAAAATATTTTAGAATTAATAATAAAGGATTACAGATAATATATTAAAAATACTAAATTAAAGATAACTAAGAACTTAATTTTTCGTGATCTTTAGAAAAAAATTAAAAAACTGATGCATTAAAAAATTTAGAGTAAACTGCAATTTTACCCCCTGGGGTTATATGAGATTGGCACTCTGACCCCCTCCTAGGGAAATTTCGCACTCTGACCCCCCAACTTATGAAAAGGCCTGCAATATGACCCCCTGCTGTCAAATAACTTAACAGATCTGTTAAATGGTATGTAATCTATGTTACCCTTTCATATTATCCCCTATGGTTTGTTGTAAGCAAACGTATTACCCCCCAGTGTTAAATGACTATATTGTCCTTTCTTATTACCCCATATACTTTGTTGTAAGAAACAGTATTACCCCCCCCCCCCCCCCCGTTTAAGTATTTCATTGCTTCCTTACCCCCTGCAGAAAACAAAACCATTCCCGCCAAAAATGTTTGACCAGCCAAAGTCAAAGGCTGCAGAAACTAAGTGTAAAACTTTGTAATTGATGTGATCCACTGTGTTATTGATACTAGAACACTGAGAAATGATCATAAACTAAGTATTCATAACATTCACTTATTTATTGATACTAAACCTGCTGCACTGAATCTGACCACAAACTAAATGCTCAACTCAATCTGATAAACAAGTCCTAATGGATCATCTAACCTACTGCAAATGGACATGAAACTGCTTAATTGATGTGATGGATCATCTAACTGCTGCAAATGCACATAAACAAACCAAACCTAACTGCAGATGACAAAATGGTTGCAAATGCACATAAACAAACCAAACATGTTGCAAATGGATCATCTAACTGTCATCATCTAACATGCTGCACATAACTGATCAAAATGGTTATTTAATCTTAACACTCATCATCATCAATCATCATCATTAACACTCATAATGACACGATGCACATCACTAATCACTGGTGGTCCGTTTTGATCATCTAACCTGCTGCACATAAACAACTAAGCCTAACTGCAGTGTAATCTAACATGGTCAAAATGGTCATTTAATCTTAACACTCATCATCATCAATCATCATCATTAACACTCATAATGACATTATAACTAAGCCTAACTACAGTGTAATTGACTGTACTGCATGTAAATTTTGACCATAAAACCTGCTGCTGATCATCAATCATCATCATTAACACTCATAATCTTAAGACTCATCATCATCCACACAAAACCTCCTGCAAATGACAAAAATGACCATATAAACAAGTAGACTGTAATGTATGTAAATTTTGACCATAAAACCTGCTGCTGATCATCAGTCATCATTATTAACACTCAAAATCTACACAGTCATCATCATCCAAAATTAACCATCAACATAAAAAATTAACATCTCCTTTAAGTTAAGTTAACCTACAAAATACACATTACTAATCCTACATAACTACTAAGTTAACATAAGCTCAACTCTCCGGTGGATAATGGAAGTTGAGGCCAGGCCGACCAAACATCGAGACCACCAAGTGGACCACCAGTGATGAGCTTGATAGGCTCATCGTCAGGTCAACTGTAAAAAAAATACCAAACAACACAAAATTAACATAGAAATCAGACTAATTTTTAATACCCTGTTTATAACATGAGATTAACTAACACTGACACAAATCCGACCCTAATGGGGTTATACCCAATCTGTAATATCTAATGTCGAACAGAACCCTGATTAACTAACAATGGACGATTGTACCTGACGTGTGGCGGATCAAATATCGGATCAGCCAACATACTAGCGGCATTTGGTCGGAGATGTGAAGGGCCGCAGTTGATCGGAGATGAGGGCAGTTGATCGGAGATGAGAAGATCGCCGGAGAAGAAACAGGATGAGAGCTTATAAGGTGGGGGAAGGTGGGGGTAAGAGTGCCAGGAGTGTGATATATGTAGGGTGGTGTCTTGAGTAAGATACAAAAGTAGAGTGGAAATGATTATTATACCCTTTGACCGTTAGCAAATTATGTTGACTTTAAACAAAAGTTGACAGCAGAGGGTCATATTGCAGGCCTTTTCATAAGTTGGGGGGTCAGAGTGCGAAATTTCCCTGAGAGGGGGTCAGAGTGCCAATCTCATATAACCCAAGGGGGTAAAATTACAGTTTACTCAAAAATTTATTATCTTTAAAGGTTAAAAAAAGTCATTTTACCCTAAAATCTTGTAGCTCCTTCTAAACGCTACTAGTAGGAGCGTTCAACCAAAAGCTTCAAGCTCCTAACCTAAAAGTTTCAAGGTCCTTCAACCAAACAAGGTTTTTTAATGAGTAGGAACTTTTTCTTAAAAGCTAGAAGCTTCTAAAAGCTCCATACCAAAACATACCCAATGTATCGTACAATGAGTTAAACACAATATAAAGATTGAGAATGGTTTGCATCCAATTCAATAACTCCTTTATAATAACTATTTTTTATTTAACAAACTCTATTCAAGCTTGATTTAAGTATTAAAATCCCAAAAAAAAACACTATACTATAATGACAATGAATGTTAGTTACATAATGAGCCAGAGTTATGCTCACATAAACATAACTCATCTAAACCATGGGTGCATTTCCCATCTATGCTGTAAGTATACATGAATAATTGTCATTTGCTTTCTTCATCCTATACAACAAAATTTATACCCACTTGTCTCACCTACCATGTCTACTGGGGCCCACTGCATACCTGTCAAGATCGTCATCGTCGTTTCGTGGAGTTTTTGTTATTCTGGCAAAGATTTCATCTAAAGACTCGGATGAATCTCGATGTTGAGGTTCTTGTGAATCTTGAGACTGGCGCAAAGGCATGAATCTTTTGGCCGCCATATTAGATTTAAAGTTTTGAAGATTTGTCTTCATAGACATCCAGGTTGAGGTTATCCTAGACTGTTGTTCATTTCTCATAATGGGATCGGTATCTGCAGTCATATTTATGTCTGAACCGGGCCGAGTTACGGTCTGGCCAGTTCTCAATGGTTTGTATTTGTTGGTAGTGCCATCTTCAATTGAAAGAGTTTGTTTTGAATCCGCAGCAATCTATACCAAAACATTGATGGCTTAAATTAGTCGCACACGCACAGAGAGAGAGAAAGAGGTGCGTTCTTGCCAGACCCATTTTATGTCTGAGAACCACATTATACACTTGAAATTGGTCTTTTTAGCATACAAGTTTTCTTATACAGTTCTGGTAGTTTCTCTCCCACTATAAAAAAAGAGTAAAGTAGTTTGCAGTTTGTAACGCATTTAGTTCCCAACGTTTTCCAAAAGTACACACATGGTCCCTGTGGTTTGCACTTTGTAACGCATTTAGTCCCCAGCCAACAAATCTAAAGGTTTTAGCATGTCCAAGTTAGGGACTAAATGCGTTACAAAGTGCAACCACAGGGGCCATCTGTGTACTTTTGGAAAGCTATGGACTAAATCCAAACTTTTGGTAAAGCACAGGGACCATCCGTGTACTTTACTCTATAAACTGTCTTGTATATCACATTCAAAGAAGTAGGTACAAATGCACTCTACTAATCTCTGATTCGTTCTAAAACGAACGCCCCTATATATACACACACACTAATCGATCACTTCACGTGTTCTTTCGAATATTCTATTAAACTGGCCGTAACAGAATTAACAATGATATTGTTGGAAATCACTTACCATACTATTGCTTCCGGATTCTATATCAGTAGCCGTGTCATTAAAATATCTTGCTAGGGGAATCACAAATTCACCAACCTTATGTCCTCTAGAAATGGAAGACCGTTCTATGGACCAAAAAAAAATTATATGAAGGAATTATAATTATTTATAAACAAAGTCATCAGAGCAAGTAGCTGCGTTTACCTTTCTGCAAAATCATCAATCCTGATGGATCAAATCCGTCAAGATCATCGGCTTCATCTTCATTTCCCAGCTTGCATATCTTCCAGTTTCCAAAATAACTCATAACTCGGTCAAAAAAGTTGCTTGCCACCATTATGGTATATACAACCATTATAAGTGGATAGATCCTGTTAAAGTTTTGCCCAAAAAAGGGGACTGCATCATCAATTTTCCCCATTCTCTGTAAGTATGTTATTAACGTTTATTAGTCAAATAAACTTTCATTAAAATTAAATCATTCAAAGAAAATTAGATTAGGGATAAAGGCCTGACCCGTTCAAAGACAGTAGTGGCATCAGCTGGAAGATGAATAAGATTCAAGAAATTATATGAGACTGGAGGTGCATATCGCGCCACCTGACTGATAAAAGATTTTAATATCAATATATTATCTACATCACTGTTGCAAATATAACGAAGTAAATACGATTTGTTAAAGAGTATCGAACACTAAAAACACTTACGAGCATATCATCAAAAGGCTGACTGAACTTGTTTGACTTGGCGTAAGTGAGTAGAAAGTCAACCTTCCAATTTTAAATAATGAATAGTAAGTGCAAACACACATGTACATCAGGGGAATGAAACTGATAACCTGAAAATAGACGTGAAAGAATAATATAAGGCTCATAAGAGAAGTTGCATTTAAAACAAGCCAAAAATAAAATTATCGGTTTAAGTTTTGTTATAAGGAGGTAGAAATATAATTTACTAAAGAGTAAAATGTCATTTCCGTCCCTAAGGTTTGACCAGTTTTGCGACTTTCGTCCAATGGTTTGTTTTTCCGCATTTGGATCCAAAAGGTTTGAAATCTTGTCATTTTCATCCGCGGCTTGTTAACTCCATCCATTTTTCCCTGTTAAGTCAGGAGGTATTTCCGTCTTTTTTGTTCACTTAAAAGGCAATTCAGTTTTTTTCACTACAATGTAAAAAAAACCAAATACCCCTGAAAAAGACCGAATTACCCTTTAAGTTAACAAAAAAGACAGCAATACCCCTGACTTAATTGATAAAAATAGATGGAAGTAAAAGAACCGGATGAAAGTGGCAATATTTCAAACCTTTTGGATCCAGATGTGGAAAAACAAACCTTTAGATGAAAGTCGCAAACCTGTTTAAACCTCAGGGACAAAAATGGCATTTTACTCTTTACTAAACTTCAATTATTTAAAACTATCAAAAGAAAAGAAAGAAATTACCTGCACAAGAACTTCATTAGTTTGAACAGCATTAATCAAAATAGAAAAAAGAGAAAAGTCAACTCCACGAGGAAGTATAGTGGCTTCTGCTAGAAGAATTGCGGCAGTCAAGCAGCCCAATATGATGGCCGAAAGCTTTTTGAGTTGCTTCTTCATGATAGACCGCCATACCAGCTCTACAATATTAGTTTATTAATTAATTAAATAACAATAATAATAATTGTCAAATAAATATAAATTATTATATAAGAGTTGATTGCTGAGAAAGTTACCAACTCTATCAAGATACAACCCCATCTTCCCTGGACGCTCAGGCCTGAGGCTTGAAATATATTTCCTGCAGATTAAACAAAATAAATTAATAGAAACGTTTTCAAACCTGCAAAAGGATCATTTGATTTCCTGCAGGTTAAACAAAATACATTAATATAAACGTTTTCAAACCTGCAAAAGGTTCATTTGAAAGTTATCATCATAAACTTAATAAACTATCTAAGGAACTGCAAGCATCGGTTAAAGTGTCACATGACGATAATCTGTTGACTGATAAATTCAAAATCAGTGACGGATCAAGGATGAGTACCATGCAGTTACCATTTTCACAAAAAATCAATAGAAACAAATTCATTAATTTCCTTCAAGCACCTTGATTTTTTAATCTCATATTACTTGTACATGATGCACACAAAAAAGGGTAGAATTATATAATATCAGATAAATTTTCCATAACGTCTCAAAATTTCTTTACTTCTCACATAATTCTAATCACTTTGTTCTACACTTCTACTTTAGATAAAGAAAAACTGAATGGAAAGAATAACAAGCCTGGAATAAGAGAGCAAACCATCCAGTAGCATCACGGTGTTCATAACTCTTTAGTGTGTCCTCGAGCTCTAGGGCTTCTATCACGAAACTCATGTATTCACTGATCAACAAGGTAAACAAATAAATAAGCATGCAACTCCAAACATTCTTTGTGATAGTAAATGGTTGTCATAGGATGAAGTAACTCTAAACATCAATCAGGAAATCACATATTAGGAACTCACAATGAACATCAGTTTAGAACCGAACTAATGAGAACTCGGCTTACCTTTTACAACGGTAGTACTCGGCTTTAGCTATTCTAAGTTGGCGTCTTAGTGTTGCCATAGACTTCTCATCAGTGTCATAATCCATATCATTTTCCCCTAATCTTCCTCCTTGGGGTTTGAAAGAAGGGTCTTCACTAAGCTAGATTTTAAATATTAGAATCAATGCATCTTGTGGCTCCAAAACCAAAAAGTGAAACAAATAGCACAAACCGACGAAAAAATATATATGTTACCATATTCATCAACATTTTATCAATAATATCCATGTAGGGTCTCAAGGGATCGCGCTTTGACATTTGCTTTGATGTTGCTTGAGCAACCTGATACAATAACAGAATTTTATAGATATAACTACTTTAATTGTAACATGTGGTGTGTCAGTGTGCTATTTAAAAAAAGCCTAATAAACAAATGAAACTTACAACAATAGCATTTGACAAGTTTTGATGAGCATCGTCAAGTTTTAGAGCAGCCCTAGCCACTTTATGGGAAAGAACTTTTTGGCGAGTAATATAGTCGGCATTAATCCAAACGCCCTTCGGAATTTCACTTAAACCAAACCCAAGAAGAAACGCACCGGTCACGAGTCCAAATGTATTTGAACAAGCCATCGCAAATCCCATTATACCACCGCCCCTGTCAACAATTGAGATTTAAAAATAATAGTTGAACTTAAAATGTTTATATATCATTTAAGCATGCAAACAAGTATTTGCAACAAAAGATATGGGACAACCATCAAATAGGTAAAGGGTATGAAGAAACAAACCAGTTATTGCGCATTGATATAAGCAGTATGAGTCCAATAAGTGCAACAGAACCAACGATCGCATAGAACAACAAATTCACATGTAAACTGGTCTTTAGTCTTTCAGTCACTGTGAAATCCCCAGCATCTTCAAAACCCTGAATGATAGGCACCACGGCCCTGCTTGGAAAAAAAAAAACTTGTTCAATATATAAGGATATGATGCAATGAAAGAATATGATAAAGCAGCAGACTATGAAGTATAAGTAAAATGGTTCAAAAGTAACATATATAAACGTAAATAAAAGTGTACCAAGTAAGTAAAAATGTACTCCAATATGACCAGCTCCAAAAGAAAGAAACACCTCTCATGTCCTGATCACTCATAGCCTGCACATGAGAAGAAAAATATAACTTCTTAAAATAACTATTGGATGTTGGATAGGACTTTGTAAGAAATTCATGTCATATGCACACATATTGATTAATTTACTGGATTTGGGAGCTCATGATTAAACATGGAACATTACTAAACTATGACCAGATGGTCTACATATTCCCTACTTCATGAAATCAACTTGCAGCCCAATAGTTCAAAATTCAAATCATAGCAACCTCAATGAAATCCATAACCATATGAACTACATTGAGAATACAGTAAGATTCAAACAAGGTGTCATTCACAGCAATAGTCATCTATAAAGCATCATGACAAATGAACATTAAAACACCGGCAAATTGGATTTTAATAATCCAAACAATCACCCATTGCCCAATGATAATCCATACTAACAACGTGACCAATGAAACTTCAAACTTTCACTTTCATTGCCGAGCGCAATCCAGCTAATGAAAATTTGTCCCTACTCCCTAATGAACTGACTGATTTTTATCCCAGTCATAATGTTGTAAATTTGTTTTCAAACGACATAAATGAAACTTAGGGGCAGATTGAGTTACTTCACTCTTAAGAGTACAATTTCCTTAGCAACAAAATTATCGGTCACATTGTCGGTATAAATTATAATCAGACAATGCATCAAGGTTTGGAATATTAAATTCCAACTTTCCTTAATACACTAGCCTAAGCTGATTTAAAGACTAACAACTTGCACAAACTGTGTACCAGTGCCCAACATTATCACATCATAACCACTAAATGGCACAATGTTTATCTAAAATTTACATAAAACATCCAGATCAATTTTAGATACAACAAGAACTAGAGTTAACATAAACAAATTGTAATCAAATTAATTTCTCATCAAATCGATCACAACGATTTCACATAACCACCAATTAGGGTTCCACTTCCCCAATCCAGCCAAACTCCTAACCAAACATCGAAACCACCATTCATTCCAACAATCCGGAATCCACAATGCGCGAGATAAACAACTTACAGCCCAAATTGTTACATGGTCAGTATCGACTATCATCAACCAATAGATCATCAAAATCCAAATAACCTAATTACACTAACCTAATCTGATCTCAATCACTAACAATTTACAAACTTTGTAGCAGTCCCCAACATTATCACATCATATCCACTAATATAAACCATGGTTGTAAAAATCCCGACTAGATGCCGATTAATTGCCGACTAATCCCCGATTAACCTCGATTAATCACAATTAATCCCGATTAATTCCAATTAATTCCGATTAATCGCTAGTCCCCATCCCACCGCCCGATTAACGACTAGCGATTACTACAACACTGATATAAACACAATGGTATCCAAACATAATCTACATACAAATGCAACCAACTAAACATCACAATTAGGGTTCCACTTCCCCAATCCAACAAACCTAATCTACATACAAATGCAACCAACAAAACATCACAATTAGGGTTCCACTTCCCCAATCCAACCAAACATCAAAACCACCATTCATTCCAACAAACCACAATCCACGGTCAACAATTACACAAATTCATGAAATAAACAACACCTCACAGCCCAAACAGTTATATTGTCAGTATTGACTATCATCAACCAATAAGTCATAGTTCGGATCATTAAAATCCAATTAACATTATTACACTAACCTAATCTGATCTCAATCACTAACAATTCACATCATAACCACTAATGTAAACACAATAGCAGCCAAACACAATCTACAAACATATGCATCCAACAAAACATCACAATTAGGGTTCCAATTTCCATCAAAACAACAACTAGCTTTTTGATCAACATTTTCCACCAATTAGGGTTCCAAACATCAAGATCACCAACAACAGATCAACAAACTAACAAGATGAAGAAGAAACTTACAGCCCAAATGTCAGCAGGAACGAGGATAATGAAGGATAGAGAGAAAAACCAGGTGTAACCGACGGTGAAGAGGACGTAACGAGGTATATCAGGTCCGGCGAAGTATCGTAACGTGAGCATCACCATCCCCATGGTTAAAGGTAACGAGATCAGGTAGAATACCCACATGATTGATGATTGTGTGTGTTAATGGTGGATTAGGGTTTGGTGAGAAGAAGAAGATGAAGATCGATTGGGTGGAGCGTCGTCAAGAGGCAGGCCCTCTCACGTCGGTGGCTTCTTTGTTAATGTTCCAGCACCTACCTTTGTTGAAGAAATGCGTGTTAATATGCACCAAGTCATAAGTCGCAATGTACAACAAGTAATATTAAAATGTCTAGTTTTTGTCTTTAACTAGGTACTATTAGGGGGTCGGGGCTCCCCGTGATTCCCCAAATATCACTCGTCAACCCATGTTATACACCGCCGCCATCATCAAAGTTCACGCGTGAAATATATAACTCGTGGCTACAATGACGCTTTGAAGATTTCTCCTTCACTCCCCCTTCCTTCTCTTCTTCACATGTGGTGAGTGATTGGCACCCCTAGTAAAATTCATCATTAATGATGGAATCAAACTCAATCAGAGTCGGCTCAGTCATTTTGGTGACCTAATGCGAAGTAAAAGCTTGTGGCTTTTCCCCCCAAAAAAAGACAATATAAGTCTATCAAAGATTCAGAAAATTAGGCAACTAGTAAATTAGGTTTCATCAACATCAGCATGTATAGACTCCTTAACATTTATAGGTTTTACGAATTTGAGTAAAGAACCCTTTAGTGATTCTATTTCAGCTTCTCGTTTTTGTTTCTTTTGCCTTTTAGAATGGCCGGATTCATGTTTACGATATCTATACATTATAAATCTATCAAAGATTCAAAAAATTAGGCAACTAGTAAATTAGGGCTAATATCACAAACTAGCAAATATATCACAAACTTCAATTAGGCTACTAGGAAATTAGGGCAAATATCACAAATTGAGTTCGATTCAACTGGGAAATTAGGGCCAATATCACAAACTTCAATTAGGCAACTAGGAAATTTAACCAGAATTCGATTTATTCATACCTTCAACAGACGATCCTAAGTTCTGAGTTTCTGATTCGACTGTTTCTGAGTTTCTGATTATGAGTTTCTGAGTTCGACTGTTTCTGAGTTTGTTCAACTGTTTCTGAATCAATTGAACTGAAGATGAGCGGAATCAATTAGTTGATGATACTTTGTTTGTCGCAACCCCCGGCCCCTACCCCGGGAGCGGGCGGCCGCGAGGACAGTATCAGTGGTATCGGTGTTTATTAATTTGGCAGCGGAAAATACATCAGGACCGTAGTTAGGAAATAGTTTATCAGAGTAAAACACCACACTTTTATAAATAATAAATACATGAAAAACCCAAGTTTTCATTACAAATATGTTTATAGGGATAAATCCCAATTTATTGAAATAAAACTTCTTTCTTGTTTATATAATTTTTATAGCCACTCTTCCAAGCCTTCAGTGCTCTCCAGCTGGCTTCTATTTGGCTTTCACATTTTGTTACCTGAAACGCGTTTAAAAAGTTTTATCAGGAATAAATACTGGCGAGTGCATCCCAGTTTAATCAAAACAATTTTTTTATCACTCTACAGTATTGAGGGCATCCGCAATTACATTTGTTTATATCTACCCAATTACCACCCACAATACTGTCAATCCTGACTTGTGGTCATGCTACTACTCACAGTGTAGTAACAAGTAATGTATACAAAACCCCAACATACCGACAGTAATTGTAGAATCACAAATACTCAATCACTGTTAAATGTAATTTAAAACAATTGAGGTTTTATAAAAACAGTTTACAAAATATGAATGTATCCACATTGCTATTTTAGATACTACTACTGCTTTCTGATGATACTATTTGAGTCTTAATTGTGTTAAACTATGTGCTTTTGTGATGAACGATATGAATCTTGACACTTATGATACTTGACACTTATGATGCTTTATACATGAACAGTATGAAACCTGACTCTTGTGATACTAGACTCTTGTGATACTTTGAAACTCGACTCTTGAAATTTGACACTTGTTAAACTTCGATACTTATTGAACGAGAAGCTTTGATACTTGGTTAAACGAGAAACTTGATACTTATTGAACGAGAAACTTTGATTCTTTATTAGAGACTTTGATACTTGATACTTATTGAACGGGAACCTAGCTTAAACACAGACTTGAAACACGAAAACTTTTGTGTTAATTATGAAATAATACCATGTAGTGGCCATTCACAATTATACGCAACGCAACACTTAATCTAGCTCACAAAACGAACCAAAGTCGAAAAACTAGCAAACGAGTATTGGTTGTTCGAATGGACATTCGATCGGATGACCATACGATCGGATGGCCATTCGACCGAATAGCCATTTGATCGCTTGCACACTTACACCGAATCAACTCTCCCTTACACTATAAATACCCACCTGTCACATCATTATTCACTAATGTGACAGCTCTATCCGACCCAGACGCTCCTAAGTCCTTTCAAGCACATTTCACTCGATTCAAGGCCATTCTCGTAAGTATTCTTCCCCGATTCTTGTACAACCTTCATCATTTATCACTTCTACACATGATTCTTCACCGAAATCACACGAACACTTCAACATTTTCATGAAAACCGACTGATTCGGGCCTCTTGAAGGTGGTTTCCACTCAGATGTTGGTACAAACTGTTGTGGAGCACCATTTAACCAAGATCGGCCTCAGATCTAACAGATTTTCACATCTTTTAAACAAAATCCAAGGAATTAACGCGCTTTTGTACCAGATCTGACGGAATTCCTCATGTATCTGGCTCAGATCTGATGAACATCACGTTTTACACTTGATTTTCGAGCTTTTCTTAAACTTGTATACAAAACATGGGTGAAATCAGACTCAAACAGACTTCCGACTCGTTTCCTAGTCTAAAGCCGGTTAGAAGACTGAATTCTATCGGAAAACAGACCGATTGACGAGTCCAGACATGAAACACCATCAGAAAAAGTTTGTCGGTTCGTAAAGGGGTGATGCCCATCCGATCGAACGAGCTGGGCTCGGTATGTTTCCGTGGTTTTGGTACGTCGCCATACTGTCTCCGTTAACCCAAAACTTAGAAAATTCCACGAAACTCACTCACTGACCATCTGTCCGAATGGCCATCCGATCGGTTGACCATTCGTCCAGATGATATGATTATGATGACACTTGTTTGTTTTACAGGACACTATGATCACAACATTTGAAACTTTAACAGTTCGCAAACACCCACTGTTCGAATGGCCATCCGATCGAATGGTCATCTGTTCGGATGACCATTCGATCGGATGGAGTCCATCTGTTCGAATGGTCATCCGGCCGGATGACCATCCGCTCAGGTATTATGTCAGACACTTTTACTCAATTTTCGCACTGTTCGACACTCTGTTCCCGACCGGGTCAGCACTTACAGGACTTATGCTCTATTCCCCGCACGCAGGCTGATCTAGCGCTCCCTTCGATCCAATCTTAGCAGTGTTTGGTTTAAGCACCCACTGTGAGTATACTCGATCCCTTTTTGTTTTAAACATTTTTGGGATGCAGCATGTATTCTATTATCAAGACACTTGACACTTGACGCTTGAAACTTATTTGAAACATACTCTATCCATTTAAACATGAAACTTGAAACTTGTGATACTTGAGACTTTTATGCTATGTGAACGTTTAATCCCTGTGTGTAGTTCCGCCTTAACAATTATAGCGCTATAGGAGTAATGCACCTCCCCGTTAGTCTTTGGGGTATTGTTAGGATGAGACATATAACCTCCCGTTAAACTTTGGGAAAGCACTTAACGCATTGGAAACTTGGGCTACCACTTGGACTGCGTAAACTAGCATGGTGAAACTTATTATATGTTTTCATGTCGGATATGAGTTTTTAAACTATTATGCTACGTATTCAAACTTGTATGCTCGCCAACATTTTTGTTGATAGTATTTTAATACATGTCGCAGGTTGATAGTAGCTGGGATTCAAGAAACAAGCTAGGATGATGCTTAGAAACTCATCTTAGAAAATTTAGACAATTTTGAACAATGTTTGAATCGTATGTTATTTTGATACTTTATGTGGTTGTGGAACATGCTTGATGTTTTAGATTTATTTATGAAATTTGATTAATCATTATCGAAACAAATAGTGTTGTGGAATCTCTTAAGCAATCTGATTCGCTTGGTGCCGCGCCCCGATGTTTCCGCCATCGGTTGGGGTGTGACACCGGGGGTTATAATAGTTACAACGAGGCAGAGCTTCGCTTTTTTTTTGGATCGTTTTTCACGTATGTGCGCATTTCGATTAGTGTTTGGGTATTCGCTTAGTGTTTGGCATAAGAAAAATCCATTCGTCGCGCAATTTGGATCGTTTTTCGCGTACGTGCGCATTTCGTCGTAATTAAGCGAATATCGCGATCGTACGACCAAACGAACCAACAGCCGGCATATTTTTGAGCATGTTTCATGTCCACAATGTTTAAGAATCATCTTAGGGCCTTAAAGTTGGCTTAACGGACCTTAAACATGTCGAAAATGAGCTTAAACACCAACAGGGACTGAAACTGCAACTTTGGAAACTTATTGCTGAACTGTGACTCGCAGGCGGGCTGCGTAAGCCCTGCTTGTCTGCTACGCGGGCCGTGAGCGACCCCCAGGTCTGCACAGATCGTTTTTCCAGCTGTTTCCAGCTCATTCCAGCCATGTTTCTCACTTGCAAACGGTTTTTAACTTACTAAGGGCCCCCATGGGTTTGTAAATCAGTGGGCATGAGTTGTACGGTTGAGATTAAAGCACGTTTTACGATGAACGATCTTAACGGTCCTCCAAACTCTATATAAACCCCACCCACTTCACTTCAAACTCACAATTTGATCTGATTTCTGCTCTCTAAGTTGAAGTATATGCTTCATACCTGAGAGTAATCGGATCAAAACTTCCGTTCTTGGACCCGTTGTAAGTATTCTTTCATTCCTTTACGTTTTAGCGTTAAAGTCAAACTTTGTTTGACTTTCTGCATTGACCAGTTTATGGTCAATGCGAAGTTCGTTTGAACTTCATAACGTGAGCGTAATCACGATGGTTATAGTCCCTAGTGACTATACCTACTGATTACCACGTTATCTAGGCTCAGTGACGAGTCGTAGTTTCGGCCAAAATGCGTATTCTTGCGTATTTTGTAACCAAACTACTTTTGGGTATCAAGACCCTTTGTCTTGATACCAAACCTGTTTTCTAACCTCGTTAAACATGTTTTAACATGTTTAACTCGTCACTTTTCTTTAGATTTGTGCTTATATAGGGTCGTAAGGTAAGCGATCTAAACAATCGCTTATACTTTCGAATCCGACCAAACACATTAGGTGACCATAGTTGTATAGGGAATAACCTTCTGAGGTTATATGTAGGATCATTGTACGACCTGACTGAGTCGATCAGAAGAGTTGTTTATCCGAATCAAAGGCGGAATCAATGACACGGACGCTCGATACAATTTAAATGTCTCTTGTATTGAATTGATAGTATTACAGCACCTAGAGACGATTCGGCAGCACTTCGTTACCGAACACAAGACCCTAATTCCGCTTCAAATGAAACGGACATGCTCCCTATATATAGTGGTTGTGATTCCGCTTGAAACGACCAAGGCTTCCTTCAAGCGAAATTAACATTGTTGATTTCGCTTGAAATGGACTTTGGCAGTTTTAAGCGAAATTACCAACAAAACTATATTTCTCACTTTCTAGCAACTTGAGCACTGTTTATCCTATCCTATTACATTATATGACTCGATACAAGACGAAGTCAATAGACATAGTGCACTAACAGACTCCCCCTTGGATGTTGACGAAGTCTTCAGTGTCGAGTCTTTATCATAACACATCTTCAGTCTTGATCAGTCTTCATGCTCTTTCCAAATTGTCTAACGCTGTAAGCATCCATCAATCGTTCTTCAAGTCTTCAGGCTCCCCCTTTCGTCAAGCTTCCGTGCTTTAGGGATCGACACCTTGCTTTCCAGTTACAAGCTCCCCCTTGCTTTAAGCTTGTCTTCAGATTCCCCCTTAGACTCAGCTACCGGGATCGTGGTCTGGTACAGTATCTGCAACACTCATACGTTTATAAGTAACAACATTTCAAACTTTCAAATATCCAGGAATTGTAACCTGGCTCACTCAAACTTTCTAAACAAAACACTTTTAAACAATTTCATAATTTTGGCAGTTTCATCGAATCGAATCGGAAACTAGCTCTATAACAATATAAGCATCCAAATCCCTCACAGTTAATCATCCAATTCCAAACTAATGACCTTGGAGATATCACAAACTGTTTTTGATTTTTGTTAAAAAATCAAGTCTCAAATTAATGAACTTGTTTTATTTTCAGAAACACAATCAGCTTACTTAGATTTTGACACTCAGCATTTCAGACATCGGTTGTCGAAAATAAAGCAGAATCAAAAATCTTTTTGTATTTTCTGAAATATAAAGCAATAAAAAAATATTTACAAACATATTTACAGACAATATTTTTGTTTGAGTTCGCGTCAGAGGATCATATCAGTTTTTGACAAGTCACAAGTACCGTTGAGCTTAGTTACACATTAAGAATTAAACAATTCACTTAGATTGTCGATATACTGATCCACTTAAATTTTCACACAAATTTCAACTGATTCAGGATACGAATTAGATGTATTAAGAACTTAAACTCCTTCATGTGTCCCACCTCTTGAATATACTCCCGTATCCAGATCCCAATATTCAGTCTTACAGGTGAGTATACCTAGATGATATATGTAAAGGGTTAAATTGCGAAGAACCGTGAGAGCTCAGGTCAGAACTTCCGTTCAGCAAAGAGATGACGACTTCGACTTTTGGTGTGTCCCCTTTAGAGGATCTTTTCTTCAACAGCACATGATTTACATATTTTTTCAATGTTTCATCATTTTTGTACTGAGGACGACACTATATTTCAAGCAAGCAAAAAGTATTATACGGGGACTAGGCCATTGCTTCCGCAAAATCAGAAGTCCCGGGATAATACCCCAGATATCACTAAGCATAAAGACCTAGTATCTAAGAAAGAGGGGTCCTTCAAACAAGATTTCAGGGGTTACCTATATATCCAAGTAGTGTTCCCCACAAAATAAGCAAGTTTGAATTTAGGTTTATATCCCGAAAAAGTTTACTAAATGTATAAAAACCTATCGGCATATCATCAGTGAGACTGTTTAACGCTATATAATCATTACATTTCTTTAGCATACTGTAACTGTCTACTGATGTACTATCATTTCCTCTTTTTACGCAAAAACTCAATTTTTGAATTTTATCATGTTTTTGGCTTTTTCAAATTTTCAAATGTTTTTGTATTTTCTAACAACAATACTCCCCCTAAAATGCAAAACCATTTAAAGAAAATTTGACAACCAACACTGATAGCTTTATCTCGCCATCCATTTTCTGCTTCTCATGCACTGATTTGCAGAAAATAACATACCCCCATGATTTACAACACATTGATATTTTACAGTTTGAAAACCGTTTTTCAATCTTGTGAAATTAATCATGTTTATTCCGCCGTGAAGGTTTCGGCATATTCAATCAACAATTTTTTTTAATTTTTGATTTTTGACAAATAAAAAAAAACAAACATATTTTTGGTTTTTCAAAATTTTCAATTTTTTAGGGTTTTTGAAATATTGTTTATTTATGTACAGAAAACAAACAAACTCCATATTTCAACCAACACAGGGTCCAGCAGCCTCCTCTTCCCGTTGTGCCAGGCTGCTCTGAATTCCATTTTCACAATCTTCAGATTTCTTGAGCACCTCCACAATCAGACTACTTGATTACTTGAACAATTTAGCCCAGGTCTGTTGGACCTTAGGCATTTCAACACAATATGTATCATGCAGTTTCGGAAAATCTTTCTCATCAAAGATTTTTTCAACTTTGACTTCAACTTTTTCATCTTTTATCGAAGTCACTTGTTTCTTAACACTCCATGTTTGACCTTTCGGAGTACCTCTTTTATAAAAATGTTAATCTTTTTGAACATTTTGATTTTGAACAACAACTTTAGGTTTCCAAAACTCATTTGGTTTCGTTGCATCGACAGTTGTTTTGCAACTTTGTGTTGTTCTTAATATGGGTGTGTGAGAATTCCAGATCTGTCTAGACTCAACCTTATTCGGGTTTGATTTCCAAGTTTGATTCGAAGCAAACTTGTTTGTGTTGTACCTCCAAGTTTGTTTTGAGTCAAATATGGTTGTCCTGAGTTTCACATCCTCAGATTTCTGTTTCTCAACATTTTCAAACTTCTTTTTGTCAACATCAACAGGTTTCAGATTTGGACACTTTAGTGCAAGATGTCCAATTTGATCACATTTAAAACATGTTCGTTTTGAAACATCTTTGACTTGTGGTTATTGATTTCTCTTTTGATCATAAAACTCTTCATTAGACTGTTGTCTAAATTGAAGTTCTTTTTCTTCATCAAAACTTTTTCCTTGAACAAAATTCATCTTTGTCTGAAAATTCGGCATTTCATTTTTATTTCGACTTTGTTTCTTCTTATAACCCAACCCAGCCTTCATATTTTTCTTCTTGTAACCAGATTTGTTATAAAAAGTTTTGTGACCTTTTCCAGCAAACTTTGGAATCTCAGACTTTTCAATCTCAACCATTTTGAAAACTTTATCAACCTTTTCTGAAATCACATTCTGAATTGGGAATACAACATCTAAGAATAATTTGTCCGATCCAATCATGGTATAGACCAATCCTTTTGAATCATCATTCAAATTTTTCTCGGATTTTGTGTTTTTCAGATATCCATCATGAAAATTACCTTCATTTTCATCCTGTGATTCAGATTTACCTGTATCAACCGACTCTTCTTTCAACACACTTTCAACGACCTTACCTACCACCTCTGAATCACTAGAATCATCAGATTTGGAATAGGTTACGTCAATGTTGTCTGGCAATTGATCTACCATGTTGAAAGCCTTTTCGACCTTTTCATCATCATAAAATGCAAACTTTTCCGATGGTGGAACTTGATGAAACTCTGAGCCAATGCCTTTCTTGTTTTGCTCAGACTCACCATCTCCCGGTTTTATATTGAAAATTCTTTCAAGCACATATGACGACGCGTGATAACTTTTTAACTTGTTATTATCCTGTTCTAAATCAGCAATCTGACGCTTAAGTTTAGCAACATCTTCAATGTAAGAATTAACAACTTGTTGCTTTATTTCATAATTTCGCTTATACGTATCAGTTGTTTCAGAACAATATTTCAATCTTGATTGAATAAGTTTCATTTCACTTTTTATTTTTTCATATGATTCTTTTGTAATGTGATAAGCCAATTTTATTGAATCATATTCCTTTTTCATTTCTTGACAATCATTTTCTTTTTGAGAACATTCTTCTGTCATTTTCAAAACATTTTCTTTCAAAACTTCATTTTCTTTTTCTAATTGTTTACATTTTTCTGAAAGTTTTTCGTCATTATCTTTCAAAACCTTTTCGTTTTATAACATTTCTTGGCATTTATTTTTGAAAACTTTTTCTATTTTTGTGAATTCAAGATCTCTTGTTCTGAACCTTTCATCTTTTTCAGTACAAGCACTGCACGTTTTCATGCATTTCTTGCACTGTTCAACGATTTTGATTTGAGTTTCAAAATCAGAATTTACCTCAGTGATTGGCACCTCGGTGTTTGCTGCAACTTCTGCCTGATCAGCTTCTTTCTGCTGCTTCTCATCAACAACTTCAATATCAACACCAACATCACCAGCAACCAAATTCTCATTCTTCACTTCTGCCAAACTTTCAATTTTCTTCTCATCTTCTACAACTTGCTGTTCTTCAGTAACAACTTTCTCAACCTCTTCATTCACCTCAACTTTTTCTACTTTCACTTCTTTAACTGCTTTGACTTGAACTTCCTCAGCTACCTTCTTCAAATCATTCACCAGAATCTCAATATTCTTCTTCATTCTTTCTTCATTCCTCTTCCTTAGATTTGTTGTCATAGCATCTCTGATGATTTTATCCAGCCTTTTTACATATGTTTTGTCTTTTGCAACATTTGAGTAATATTCTCCAGATCGAGGAATTACTAAAAGAACATCATCGTGAACTATGTCACTTCTGGGAACAACTGGTTCACCTTCTTTGTTGACGAAACATTCTTGTTTCTTATCCCATCTTTTGTTTCGAACAACATTTTCATATTCTTCCTGCATCTTCTCCATTCTGCATCCAACAATAAAAATTTCTCTCTCAGTTTTCTCTCTCAAAATCTCTTCTCGAGTTTTCTCTTTTATCTCAGCTGTGCCTTTTTCTTCTTTGTTTTCCTCTTGAATTTCAGCAACAAAAGCATAATGATCATGCTTTTTGGGTAAAGTTTGATCATCTTCCTTTGTTCTAATTTTGAATCGATAATCAACACGATCTTCTTCTGGAAGAATCTGACTCCAGTCATATCCTTCATCATCATGGAAAACTGCACAAGCTCTTGATTTGGGTTTATCTTCGATCATTTTCGGCTCTTCTTTGCTTCGGTGGTATATTGCCTTTCGGTAGTAATCATCATTGAAAGGACGTTCATTTCCTCCGACTGCAGAATTATTGCATTCTCTTTTGAAATGACCTTTTTGCTTGCATCTGAAGCAGGTCACTTTGGATTTGTCAAATCCAAGCTTCGTTGATGGACCGCCCAATGATTGCTTCCCAGTAATCTCCATGTATCTTTGAGCTCTGCGAATGCAACTTGCCAGACACCAACGGATGTCAATGAGTTCCATCTCTTCCGGATCAATCTGGTCGTAGTCTTCTTTGGTTAGTTCAGAGTTTCCAATTTTGCCAGCTACCAGACCTTCATACGATTCCAGAACAGATGCAAGGAAACTCATTTGCTGCTTTGCTGCATTGATGCTCATTGCAGGAGAATTTTTCAACTTAAGAGCAATGTTGCACAATATCTCCTCTGCTTCTGCAGGACTTGTTTTTGAAGATGAATGATATCCCGAATTGTAGCTCGATGAGATTGTTTGTGGTTCTTTCATCTTCTCACCACTGAATGCTGTCTTTGGTGAACTATCAGCTTTCACCGAAGGTAAATTGCCCTTGTAATACAGACCAACATTCTGATGATGTGACGAACTGCTCATCTTGCTTTGCTTTTGTAACTCAAGATCATGACTCTCAATTTTTTCTAACAAAACATCAAGAGAAATTGTATCATACAAAGCATCATTTTTCAGAATAAAAACAAACGTTTGCCACTGATCAGCTCGTGGTAACGCTTCAATTACTTTGTCAATTATTTCTTCTCTGGTTTTCACAATTTGAAACCTTTCAAGCTCAATTTTTAGGTGACAAAAGCGTTCAATCATTTGTCTAACAGTCTCTCCTTTCAAACTATCGAACAAATCAAATTCCTTTTTTAATAACGCAATTTTGTTTTTCTTGATTTGTTTACCCCCCCCCCCAGCTTTCACCCTTAAAGCTTCCCATATAGATTTCGAAGACCTATCATGACTTAATAATGAAAAAATATCATCTCGAATTGATTGTTGAATCAAGGCGATCATTTTCTGCTCATATGAAAATCTTCGTTTGTCTTCTTCTTGAAAACTTTTAAGCGGAATTTCTTCTCCTTTGTCATCAGTAGGTTTATCATACCCAAACTCCAAACAAAACCAACTTTCATGTGCATACGCTTTAGTCCAGTTGATAAACCTTTCTTTCCACCAGACATAGTCCTCAATATTATCAAGCTTAGGTGGTTTCGAATAAGTTCCATAAAAGTTCTCATGTTTAAAATTGTCTTTAATTGATTTTGTTATCGCTTTGGGTGTAACATCTGAAGCTTCCAACGTATCTAAGGTAAACGCATTGTATAAAGTATTGAAGAACTCTTCAGCCATGATGAAAATTCTTGAATCAATGTACCTGGAGACAAACAGTCAAACAAACACAATCAGTCTAAACACTATTAAACAACTTGAAATAAACTGACACTCGGTTGACGAGAAATGATCTTGACGCGAAAAATCCACTTTCAAATGGAATAAGGATCTCAAGCGAAATAAGATTTCAAACGAAATCACTGTTGGAGCGAAATCACTTGTTCAAGCGGAATAGCAACTTTCAAGCGGAATCCCTAGATGACACTTCAAGCGAAATTAGAACTTCAAACGGAATCCGGACTTTCAAGCGAAATAACTGATTCTTTTCAAGCGAAATTACTGATTCAAGCGAGATCAGGTGCTAAATTCAAGCGGAATAACGACTTGAAGCGAAATCAGCTAGACTTTTCAAGCGAAATCAGAATGTTCGTTCAAGCGGAATTAAGTTTTAGGTCCATTTTAGTCACATTTAATCCGTATTTTGGTCTGATTCTCTCAAGGCTTTGTTAAAATACTGTTTCGCATGTACTGTGAAAAATTCAATCCATTTTGACCGTGAAATCTTGTCCAATTTGAAAAAGAAGGTGTAGAAGTCAGAAAATAGATGCAATCAAGCTGAACTCTTCCTCCTGAGCTCTGATACCACTTGTAGGATCGTTGTACGACCTGACTGAGTCGATCAGAAGAGTTGTTTATCCGAATCAAAGGCGGAATCAATGACACGGACGCTCGATACAATTTAAATGTCTCTTGTATTGAATTGATAGTATTACAACACCTAGAGACGATTCGGCAGCACTTCGTTACCGAACACAAGACCCTAATTCCGCTTCAAATGAAACGGACATGCTCCCTATATATAGTGGTTGTGATTCCGCTTGAAACGACCAAGGCTTCCTTCAAGCGAAATTAACATTATTGATTTCGCTTGAAATGGACTTTGGCAGTTTCAAGCGAAATTACCAACAAAACTATATTTCTCACTTTCTAGCAACTTGAGCACTGTTTATCCTATCCTATTACATTATATGACTCGATACAAAACGAAGTCAATAGACATAGTGCACTAACATTATACCTTATGGTCACGACGTTTAGTTGTATGATAGGTAGTTTATATGCCTTAGGTAAATTACCAAAATACTCTTTTTACGCCAAAATTCATTCTAAGCATATGTAACATAATTTTTGACATCTAAACTGATTTGACAACTATATTAGACATGTTATGGCATATTTTACTTGTCATAAGACTAGTTAAGCGGTCCGAACGCGTTTTACGCGAACGTCGCTCTAAAGTAGCGTAAGCTACCTAAACGGGTCGTAATGGGTCAAAAGCACTTAGGATAGGTTCCGTTTTAGTATGTAGGCTTTGTTAAACCATATTACATGGGTTCCCATACTCATTTGGTTTACGAACTCTCATCCTATCCGATCCTCCGATTTAGGTCCGGTTTATTAACATAGTAACCCATATTAGGTGCCGTTTGATTCCGTGATCTTCTAGCTTTGCTTGGTGGTTATCTTACGACTATTGAGCAATCTCAAGTGAGTACATAGTCCCCTCTTTTACTGTTTTTCAAACATTTTGGGGTGAAACACATGTGCCTACTTGTTACTTTCGTGCTTTTCCATGTTTTACATCATATGCTTGCTATGTTCATTAGTACAATTATAGTACATGATTTCATTATGTTTTGCTATGTATGTTTACTTGGCATGCTAGCACATTGTTTTACATTACATTTCTGCTATGTATGTTTACTGAGCATGCTAGCACATTGATTTACATGACTTTTCTGCTTTGTATGTTAACTTAGCATACTTAGTACATTGTTTCTCATAACATGTTTACATTTGGTATGACATTTGGTTTGTACAACGGGACTAAAATACGTTCATTAACATTAGCTACGCTGCTCGGTAGTAAGTAGTGGTACCATAGGACTTGACAAATCCCATTCCTGACATCCTAGGTTTGTTTGAATGAAAGGAATGACTGAATCCAAAAACATTTTTTTGATAACCTTTACTCTAAGGTTATCCTACTGTCTCAAGGCTTGAATGTATACGTTTAACATACCGCATAAGTGTTTGTATCAGTAAAGCATGTATTTATTTTACAAAACATAACTTTGATTTATTCAAAAACCTTGTTTTGTGCACTTTTTACATATGGTACTTTTTACTTACCATACATGACTTTTGTTTATACATTACATGGTTTACATTTGACAATAGACTTAGTTTACTCATAAACATTGACAATTGGTTTGAACATTACATTTTAGTGGTTTGTTTGGGTAAGTGATTTACAAAACGAGGCGACATGTAGTATGATAAAAGCATGGTGGATACGCCGCTGATACTTCCTATATATAAGTGCTTTTATGGTATTACATATCGTAGCGTTATTTAAACCATTTCAGTTTATACATATTACATTTACAACATATTTTCACTTAAACATTGTTTTACAAACAACTTAATTTATACAAATTCATTTTTACTTGGTTATTATTTAACCATACACTACTCTTTTATATCATCTGTTTCTTTATCGATTTTTCATATGGTTTATAAAAGAAAAACATTTTACAAGGTTCATGACTACTTTTGTTAAACCTTTTCTTTAAACTTACAAGTCATGAATCTTAAATCAATAAAACATATGTATCTCACAGGCATTTTTATGCTGACGTACCTATTTTCACATGTGTTTCAGGAGCTGTTGCGTAGGATGATCAAGACACACTTAGGCGGACCTGTGCCTTAGTGACTTAAAACGAAGCTAGAACTAGTTTAATTATGTGATGTACTCTTTGTTTCAGTTGTTTTAAGACAATGTAACCCCTTTTGTTTATGAATAAAATATAACTTTGAATGCCATGGTTGTGAAACAATAATTCTATTACAACACTCCCCGACGTTTCCGCCACGTTTTGTTGTTTTACGTGGTCGGGGTGTGACAGAAGAGTTGGTATCAGAGCCAATGGTTATAGGGAATTAGGTTATTAGTAATGCTTTGACCTAGACTATAACCTTTCTAGGACCCCAACACAAGTTATCTTGTGTTTAGATCTTAAAACATGCACTTCACCTATCCTTAGGTGATCACCAAAACAAGAACCCAATTTTCCGAAACGATTTTTAAAAATCAATCATCTGGTTTTAAATGATTTGTTATAAGGTTTTGAACCCTTCCAGTTTGATTTTTTGCCTTGTGCCTTCCAAGTTTTCAAAATCTCGTCAAAGTTTTGGGTTCTAAATAGTGTGAACACGTGCAAACTAGAAGAGTGAATGCCTGTACCCTGGGTTTTCTGTCTAAGGCTAGAGTGTTCGTACAAATACACATAATCGGACCAGTCACTCTTACCTGAGAACTCTTGGGGTGAGTGTTCACTTATAGGCGAGCATGTCTTCGCGATACATTATTTTTGACCCATTTACTTTGATTAGTCGCTGTGAGTCGTTTGTTTGCTTTGTGATACGGACAAATGACCACCATCTTTGCCTTTGATTGATTTTGTTTCATCTCATTCTTTTCATCTAACCTTCTCACCCGTTTCCTCTCATGTTTCCTCTTTTTAGAATGCCTCCTCGACGCGAAAACCCGCTATCTAATGCCGAAATGGCAGACATTATGGCACAGCACATGGCTGCCGTACTCCCAAACATTATAGCTCAGGTGAACCAGGCCAACAACAATCAAAACGCTCCATGCAACTTCAAGAGTTTCAATTCGGCTAAACCACTCAAGTTCAGTGGTTCTGAAGGGGCAACTGGGCTCCTTCAATGGTTCGAGAGCATTGAGAGTACATTCTGTCACGTCCTGTGTCCTGAGAATCGAAAAGTCGAGTTTGAATCAAGCGTGTTTCAGAAGAGGGCTCTCACATTGTGGAACGGGGTTATGAGAGACCGTGGTGCTGAGGTTGCTTTAGCACAAACATGGGCTGAACTTAGGGCGCTTATGATGAGGGAGTTTTGTCCTCGTCATGAACTGCGAGCTTTAGAAAGGGAATTTAATGACCTGAAACAGGATAGTGGCGAGCACCGGGCATATACTGATAGGTATGAGGAGCTGAGTTTGTTATGCCCAACAATGGTTACCCCACTCGAGAAGGCTATCGAGAGGTATATCGATGGCATACCTGACTCTGTACAAGACATCGTTACTGGTAGTAACCCTACCACAGTCCGTCAGGCAATTGAGCTATCAGCGACATTGACTGAGTCGCAAGTCCGAAAGGGTAAGCTGCATAGAAAAGGTGACAAGGGTAAGAAGCAGTCGTCTGACAAAGAGGATAGCAAGAAAGGTAAAAACAAAAAGGGTAAGGATTCTGGTTCCTCGAAGGGTTCTAGGAAGCGTAAGGCTTCCCAAAATTTCGCCGTTACTGCACAAGCTGCACCAAATCAGCCTGCACAACCACTTGCCAAGAAACCTTATCTTGGCAATGCACCTTTGTGCAACAGATGTAACGGTCATCATCAGCCGCACCTCAAGTGTCGTCATTGCGCCAACTGTGGAAGACCTGGTCATCTTGCTGCCACATGCCGCATTCCTGCCAATCAGAATAGGGCAGCTCAGAACCCGGCTCAACAAGTTGTTCAGCCTCCTGCTCAGCAACAGGCTCAGGCTGCACGACCTCACTACCCACCAGGTTCTTGTTATAACTGTGGGGATCTGACCCACTACCGTAATCAATGTCCAAGATTGGTGAATGCGAATCCAGCTCAGGCTCAGGCTCGAGGTCGAGTCTTCAACATGAATGCACAAGAGGCGCAAGCAGACAATGAAGTGGTTAACGGTACGTTCTTTGTTAATAATCAACCCGCATCTGTTCTTTTTTATTCTGGTGCCGATAAGAGTTTTGTGTCATTATCTTTTGTGCCATTGCTTCGCGTGTCTAGAACGAAACTAGGTAAGCCTTTGACAGTAGAAGTTGCTAGTGGTGATCCCGTTGTTCTTGATTCTGTTCTTCGCAACTGCCAATTGAACATTAACAACCATCTTTTTCCCATCGACCTCACGCCAATGCAACTTGGAAGCTTCGACATTATTGTGGGTATGGATTGGTTAGCCAAGCATCATGCAGAGGTAGTTTGTTTTGAGAAAATCGTTTGTGTGCCGCTTTCGTCAGGTGAGATCCTACAGGTTCGTGGTGTGAAGCCTGGTAATAGTCTCAAGCTCATGTCTTGTTTTCAAGCTCGGAAGTATCTGCGAAAGAACTATGTGGCCTTCTTGGCACATGTTGTAGCAGATAAAGGCAAAGGTAAGGCGATTGAAGATATCCCTGTTGTACGAGATTATCCAGAAGTGTTTCCTGAAGAGTTACCTGGTTTACCCCCAGCGCACCAAGTCGAGTTCCGTATTGATCTTGTACCTGGTGCAAGTCCTATTGCCAGATCTCCATATCGTCTTGCACCATCCGAGATGCAAGAGTTGTCTAAGCAGCTTCAGGAGCTTTCTGACAAAGGTTTTATTCGTCCTAGTTTTTCACCTTGGGGTGCTCCCGTTCTTTTTGTCAAAAAGAAGGATGGATCTTTCAGGATGTGCATCGATTACCGTGAGCTTAACAAGCTTACCATCAAGAATCGATATCCCCTACCTCGCATTGACGATCTCTTTGATCAGTTACAGGGTGCTTCTTATTTCTCAAAGATTGATCTGCGTTCTGGGTATCATCAACTTCGTGTATACGAAGAAGATATTCCCAAGACAGCGTTCCGCACTCGTTATGGGCATTATGAGTTCACAGTTATGCCATTCGGGTTGACTAATGCTCCTGCTGTTTTCATGGACTTGATGAATAGGGTTTGCAAGCCTTATTTAGATAAGTTCATCATCGTTTTTATTGATGACATTTTGATATACTCTAAGACGCAAGCTGATCATGAGCAACATCTTCGTCTTACTCTGGAACTCCTAAAGAAAGAGCGACTTTTCGCCAAGTTCTCCTAGTGTGAATTTTGGCTTAAGGAAGTTCAATTTTTGGGTCATATCGTCAACGAACAAGGTATTCGTGTAGATCCCTCCAAGATCAGTGCGATTAAGGATTGGGATACGCCTACTACTCCTACCGAAGTTCGTTCTTTTCTTGGTCTCGCGGGTTATTACCGCCGCTTCATCGAAAATTTCTCGAAGATTGCAGTTCCCCTAACTGCTCTAACTCAGAAGAATAAGCCCTTTGAATGGGGTTCTAAACAAGAAGAAGCGTTTCAGACCTTGAAGCAGAAGCTTTGTGATGCGCCTATCCTATCTTTGCCCGCAGGCAATGATGATTTTGTCGTGTACTGCGATGCATCCAATTTTGGACTTGGCTGTGTTCTGATGCAAAGGAACAAAGTCATAGCATATGCATCGAGGCAGTTGAAGGTGCATGAGAAAAACTACACCACTCATGATCTTGAGTTGGGTGCAGTTGTGTTCGCTCTTAAGATCTGGAGACACTATTTGTATGGTACAAAATGTGTGGTATTCACTGACCACAAAAGTCTTCAGCATATCTTTAATCAGAAAGAACTCTACCTGAGGCAACGACGTTGGGTTGAACTTCTAAACGACTATGACTGCGAAATTCGCTACCATCCTGGTAAGGCGAATGTCGTGGCTGACGCTTTGAGTCGTAAAGAACGTGTCAAGCTTCATTGTGTTCGTGTTCAATCTGATATTCAAGCTCGATCTGATATTCAAGCCCGCATCTCTCAGGCTCAACATGCTTGTGTTTCACAAGACTTGATGGGTAAGGAATTACCCTATCACATTAAGCATGATCTTGAACTGAAGGACAATGGATCATATTATTTCATAGACCGTTTGTGGGTCCCAAGCCAAGATGATCTCCGCACTTTGCTTATGGATGAAGCTCATAAGTCTCGTTATTCTATTCATCCTGGCTCAGATAAGATGTATAAGGATCTTCGTACTCAGTATTGGTGGCCTGGCATGAAGAAAGACATTGCCTTATACGTTTCAAAATGCCTTACTTGTCTTAAGGTTAAGGCTGAACACCAACATCCTTCTGGTTTATTGGAACAACCAGAGATCCCAGTTTGGAAATGGGAAAACATTGCTATGGATCTCATTACCAAACTTCCGCACACTAAGAAAGGTCATGATGCCATCTGGGTAGTTGTTGATCGTCTTACTAAATCAATGCATTTCTTGCCAATCCGTGAGGATCTATCTGCTGAAAAGCTTGCTAAAATTTATGTGGATGAAATCGTATCTCGACATGGTGTTCCATTGAACATTATTTCTGATAGAGATGCTCGCTTCTCTTCTCGTTTTTGGAGAACCATGCAATCTGCTATGGGGACCCAACTTAATCTGAGCACTGCTTATCATCCGCAATCTGATGGTCAAACTGAAAGAACAATCCAGACTTTGGAGGATATGCTTAGAGCTTGTGTGATCGATTTTGGTGGTAGTTGGGATTCACATCTTCCATTGATTGAATTCTCCTACAACAACAGTTATCACTCCAGCATCAACATGGCTCCTTTCGAGGCTCTCTATGGTCGAAAATTTCGTTCACCAGTCTGCTGGAATGAAATAGGTGAGGCTCAGCTTACTAGACCTGACCTCATTCTAGAGACAACAGATAAGGTTAAGAAAGTTCGTGATAACCTACAGACAGCTCGAAGCCGTCAAAAGAGTTACGCGGACCGACGACGCAAGCCCTTGGAATTTCAAGTCGGTGATCGTGTATTACTTAAGGTCTCGCCTTGGAAAGGTGTGATCAGATTTGGAAAGACAGGAAAACTTGCACCTAGATATGTTGGACCATTCAAGTTCGTCGAAAGAATCGGTAAGGTAGCCTACAGACTTGAGTTACCTCCTGAACTTGGGAATGTTCATCCAACCTTCCACGTGTCCAATCTCAAAAAGTGTCTAGCTGATGAGAACCTCCACGTACCGCTTGATGAAATTCGTGTTGATAAAACACTACATTTTGTTGAGGAACCTGTGGAAATCATGGACCTAATAGTCAAATGGCTTAAACGCAAGCGCATTCCATTGGTCAAAGTTCGCTGGGAATCTAAACGTGGACCAGAGTTTACTTGGGAACGTGAAGATCAAATGAAAGCGAAGTATCCGCATCTATTCCCACGAGTTTCCTCTAAATAAATTTCGGGACGAAATTTCCACAAGTAGGGGAGACTGTGACATCTGTGCTTGTAATCATTGTAAACAATTCAGTTATTAATGAAATAATGTTATTTGACCCCAATGTTTGTTTGTTTATGTTTGATATTTTTCATGTTTTGATTTTCATTAAATTTCAAACTCTATATCACTTTCTAGAGAGTTATACGCAAACTGGTGCGTAAACGTAATCAGTTAAAGCGAAAAACACTCCATAACATAGATATATACTTAACATACCTTAAATAACCTTTACATAACTTAGAAATAAGTTTTGAAGGCTTTGGTATGGCAAAATCAAGTTTATTCGCTTACAGGGACTAAATTCGACAAACTGCGAAAGTATGCCGATTTGAACTGTAACGGACATTTCGGAACTTGATCATAAGTTAAACACACCCTAAATATCCTTTACATAGCTTAGAAATAGGCTTTGAGGGGTTCGGTGTGCTAAAATAAACTTCATGCTCATTCAGGGATTAAAAGCGTCAAAAAGTGCATAAGTTTGCATTTTCGCGCATAACTTACGTTCCGAGTACATCTGGACATCCAAAAATTTATGTAAGCATTAAAATATTTTATTTTAGTGTTTGGCATAAGAAAAATCCATTCGTCGCGCAATTTGGATCGTTTTTCGCGTACGTGCGCATTTCGTCGTAATTAAGCGAATATCGCGATCGTACGACCAAACGAACCGACATCCGGCATATTTTTGAGCATGTTTCATGTCCACAATGTTTAAGCATCATCTTAGGGCCTTAAAGTTGGCTTAACGGACCTTAAACATGTCGAAAATGAGCTTAAACACCAACAGGGACTGAAACTGCAACTTTGGAAACTTATTGCTGAACTGTGACTCGCAGGCGGGCCGCGTAAGCCCTGCTTGTCTGCTACGCGGGCCGCGAGCGATCCCCAGGTCTGCACAGATCGTTTTTCCAGCTGTTTCCAACTCATTCCAGCCATGTTTCTCACTTGCAAACGGTTTTTAACTTACTAAGGGCCCCCATGGGTTTGTAAATCAGTGGGCATGAGTTGTACGGTTGAGATTAAAGCACGTTTTACGATTAACGATCTTAACGGTCCTCCAAACTCTATATAAACCCCTCCCACTTCACTTCAAACTCACAATTTGATCTGATTTCTGCTCTCTAAGTTGAAGTATATGCTTCATACCTGAGAGTAATCGGATCAAAACTTCCGTTCTTGGACCCGTTGTAAGTATTCTTTCATTCTTTTACGTTTTAGCGTTAAAGTCAAACTTTGTTTGACTTTCTGCATTGAACAGTTTATGGTCAATGCGAAGTTCGTTTGAACTTCATAACGTGAGCGTAATCACGATGGTTATAGTCCCTAGTGACTATACCTACTGATTACCACGTTATCTAGGCTCAGTGACGAGTCGTAGTTTCGGCCAAAATGCGTATTCTTGCGTATTTTGTAACCAAACTACTTTTGGGTATCAAGACCCTTTGTCTTGATACCAAACCTGTTTTCTAACCTCGTTAAACATGTTTTAACATGTTTAACTCGTCACTTTTCTTTAGATTTGTGCTTATATAGGGTCGTAAGGTAAGCGATCTAAACAATCGCTTATACTTTCGAACCCGACCCATTTGGTCGATCATTAGGATCCGAACAAACACATTAGGTGACCATAGTTGTATAGGGAATAACCTTCCGAGGTTATACCTTATGGTCACGACGTTTAGTTGTATAATACGTAGTTTATATGCCTTAGGTAAATTACCAAAATACCCTTTTTACGCCAAAATTCATTCTAAGCATATGTAACATAATTTTTGACATCTAAACTGATTTGGCAACTATATTAGACATGTTAAGGCATATTTTACTTGTCATAAGACTAGTTAAGCGGTCCGAACGCGTTTTACGCGAATGACGCGTTAAAGTAGCGTAAGCTACCTAAACGGGTCGTAATGGGTCAAAAGCACTTAGGATAGGTTCCGTTTTAGTATGTAGGCTTTGTTAAACAATATTACATGGGTTCCCATACTCATTTGGTTTACGAACTCTCATCCTATCCGATCCTCCGATTTAGGTCCGGTTTATTAACATAGTTACGCATATTAGGTGCCGTTTGATTCCGTGATCTTCTAGCTTTGCTTGGTGGTTATCTTACGACTATTGAGCAATCTCAAGTGAGTACATAGTCCCCTCTTTTACTGTTTTTCAAACATTTTGGGGTGAAACACATGTGCCTACTTGTTACTTTCGTGTTTTTCCATGTTTTACATCATATGCTTGCTATGTTCATTAGTACAATTATAGTACATGATTTCATTATGTTTTGCTATGTATGTTTACTTGGCATGATAGCACATTGTTTTACATTACGTTTCTGCTATGTATGTTTACTGAGCATGCTAGCACATTGATTTACATGACTTTTCTGCTTTGTATGTTAACTTAGCATACTTAGTACATTGTTTCTCATAACATGTTTACATTTGGTATGGCATTTGGTTTGTACAACGGGACTAAAATACGTTCATTAACATTAGCTACGCTGCTCGGTAGTAAGTAGTGGTACCATAGGACTTGACAAATCCCATTCCTGACATCCTAGGTTTGTTTGAATGAAAGGAATGACTGAATCCGAAAACATTTTTTTGATAACCTTTACTCTAAGGTTATCCTACTGTCTCAAGGCTTGAATGTATACCTTTAACATACCGCATAAGTGTTTGTATCAGTAAAGCATGTATTTATTTTACAAAACATAACTTTGATTTATTCAAAAACCTTGTTTTGTGCACTTTTTACATATGGTACTTTTTACTTACCATACATGACTTTTGTTTATACATTACATGATTTACATTTGACAATAGACTTAGTTTACTCATAAACATTGACAGTTGGTTTGAACATTACATTTTGGTGGTTTGTTTGGGTAAGTGATTTACATAACGAGGCGACATGTAGTATGATAAAAGCATGGTGGATACGCCGCTGGTACTTCCTATATATAAGTGCTTTTATGGTATTACATATTGTAGCGTTATTTAAACCATTTCAGTTTATACATATTACATTTACAACATATTTTCACTTAAACATTGTTTTACAAACAACTTAATTTATACAAATTCATTTTTACTTGGTTATTATTTAACCATACACTACTCTTTTATATCATCTGTTTCTTTATCGATTTTTCATATGGTTTATAAAAGAAAAACATTTTACAAGGTTCATGACTACTTTTGTTAAACCTTTTCTTTAAACTTACAAGTCATGAATCTTAAATCAATAAAACCTATGTATCTCACATGCATTTTTATGCTGACGTACCTATTTTCACATGTGTTTCAGGAGCTGTTGCGTAGGATGATCAAGACACACTTAGGCGGACCTGTGCCTTAGTGACTTAAAACGAAGCTAGAACTAGTTTAATTATGTGATGTACTCTTTGTTTCAGTTGTTTTAAGACAATGTAACCCCTTTTGTTTATGAATAAAATATAACTTTGAATGCCATGGTTGTGAAACAATAATTCTGTTACAACACTCCCCGACGTTTCCGCCACGTTTTGTTGTTTTACGTGGTCGGGGTGTGACATACCTTGGGCTTAGCTTTCCCCTTTTGATGAATCTGACCACTCCTTTCCATGGAGAAACTTTTAATAACACTTTATCTCCTACTTGAAATTCCAACGGTTTTCGCCTGTTATCATTATAACTCTTTTGACGATCTCGTGCTGCTTTTAGTCTTTCCTTGACTTGAATAATCTTGTCCGTTGTTTCCTGTACTATCTCTGGTCCAGACAGTTGCTTTTCTCCAATTTCTGCCCAACAGACTGGAGTTCGGAACTTTCGTCCATAAAGTGTTTCAAATGGTGCAACATTGATACTGGTATGATAGCTGTTATTGTAAGAAAATTCTATTAATGGTAAATGATCGTCCCAATTTCCTCTGAAATCAATTACACAAGCTCTAAGCATATCTTCCATTGTTTGAATTGTCCTTTCGCTTTGTCCATCTGTTTGAGGATGATAAGCAGTGCTTAGATTTAACTTGGTTCCCATTGCTTTTTGGAAACTAGTCCAAAAATGAGAAGTAAAGGGGCTATCTATATCAGAAACAATAGATAAAGGAATTCCATGTAATGAAACTATTTCATTTACATATAACTTGGCTAACTGTTCCATACTGAAAGTTTCCTTCATCGGTAAGAAATGAGCAGACTTGGTTAACCTGTCTACAATCACCCAGATTGTATAATTACCTTTTCTTGTCTTGGGTAATTTGGTAACAAAGTTCATTGTTACTAATTCCCATTTCCATATCGGCATTTCTAGTTGCTGCAATAAACCTGAGGATTTCTGATGTTCGGCTTTAACCTATGAACAGGTTAGGCACTTGGCAACATAGGTTGCTATATCCCTTTTCATTCCAATCCACCAAAAATTCTTTCTTAAGTCTTGATACATTTTATCACTACCAGGATGTATCATATACTTAGACTTATGGGCTTCTTCTAAAATTCGGTGGCGTAGGTTTTCTTGTTTGGGTATCCAGATCCTTTTCTTATGGAACCTCCAAATTCCATCTGTTCCTTGTTCTAATTCCTTAATCATTCCTTTTAATTTTTCAGTATCGTCCTTGATTACTGATTCTTGTACATCTCTAATTTGCTCATTTAAATCTATCTGCATATTTAATTTGAGAGAACGTACTCGTCTTGGTTTTTCATGATACTTTCGACTTAAAGCATCAGCTACTACATTAGCCTTTCCTGCATGATACTGGATATTAGAATCATAATCACTAAGAATTTCCATCCATCGTCTCTGTCTCATATTTAACTCTTTTTGCCCGAAAACATATCTTAGACTCTTATGATCGGTGAAAATGGTAAACTTGCTACCGTAAAGGTAATATCTCCAAATCTTAAGGGCAAAAATTATGGCTCCTAACTCTAGATCATGGGTTGTATAATTCTCTTCATGATTCTTAAGTTGTCTAGAGGCATAGGCTATAACCTTTTGACGTTGCATCAACACACATCCATAACCTAACTTAGAAGCGTCACAATAGACTATAAAGTCTTCAGTTCCTTCTGGTAACGCGAGTATGGGTGCGTTGGTTAATCTTTGCTTAAGAATTCTAAAAGCTTCTTCTTGTTTTGGTCCCCATTCAAACTTAACTGATTTGCAGGTCAGTTTTGTTAAAGGAATAGCTATTCTAGAAAAATCTCGGATAAACCATCTATAATAACCTGTTAGTCCAAGAAAACTTCTCACCTCCGTTGGTGATTCAGGGACTTTCCATTTGGTAATTGCCTCGATTTTTGTGGGATCCACATGAATTCCTTCATGATTAACCAGGTGTCCAAGGAATTGTACTTCTTGTAACCAAAATTCACATTTTGAAAATTTAGCATAAAGCTTCTCTTTTCTCAACAATGTCAGAAATGTATGCAGATGCGCTGCATGTTCCTCTTTACTCTTAGAGTAAATAAGAATATCATCTATAAAGACAATTATGAATTTATCCAGATATGGTTTACATATTTTGTTCATCATGTCCATAAATGCGGCTGGGGCATTGGTTAAACGAAATGGCATGACTGTAAATTCATAATAACCATACCTTGTTCTGAAAGAAGTTTTAGGAATGTCCTCTTCCTGTACTTTCAGTTGATGATATCCTGAGCGTAAATCGATTTTAGAAAAGAATCGAGCTCCTTGAAGTTGATAGAACAGATCATCGATTCTCGGTAGTGGGTACCGATTTTTAGTCGTGACTTTGTTCAATTCTCAGAAATCAATGCACAAACGCATTGATATGTCCTTCTTTTTGACAAACAAGATTGGTTCTCCCCATGGTGATGAACTAGGTTGTATGAAACCTTTCTCTAGAAGTTCGTCCAATTGTTTCTTCAGTTCCTGCATTTCTGTTGGTGCTAAACGATATGGTGCCTTGGCAATCGGTGCTGTCCCTGGTAGTAGGTGAATTCTGAATTCAACCTCTCTATCTGGTGGTAATCCAGGTAGCTCTTTTGGGAAAACATCTGAGAATTGAGATACTACGGGAATATCTTTCAATTCTTTTCCTTTAGTGTTAATGATTATAGAAATCATATACACTAGTGATTCTTTCCTTGCATAGCTTGTTGTTTTCACTACAGAGATGAATTTTGTGGACCTAGTTGGCTTATCTCCTTTAATTGTCATCTTTTCAACCCTTGGTGAATTTACTTGTATTGACTTTTGATCACATAGAATATTGGCTCTATTGACTACTAACCAATCCATTCCTAATACGATATCAAATCCAGCCAGATTCATTGGATAAAGGTTAGCAATAAAATTATGGTTTAAAATTTCTATCCTTGCTCCCTGCAAGATTTTAGTAATCTTAATGGATTCTCCATTTGCCGTTTCTACCAGCATTCTTGTTGAAGTTTAGTTAATGGTTGATTGAGAAGTTTGCAGAACGAAGTATTAATAAAACTTTGGTTTTCACCAGAGTCAAATAATACTTTAGCAAAAATATCATTAACTAAAAACGTACCGGCAATCACATCCGGAATCATTTTGGCTTCTTCAGCTGTCAGAAAAAATGCTCTGGCGTTCTTGGTAGTCTTGCTGTTTGTGGCTGGAGCTAGTTTCGGACAGTTCGGTTTGATATGCCCCATCTCTCCACAGTTGAAGCATAGCTTATTGCTGGGTTTCTTCCTGCAATCTTCTTCCTTGTGTCCGGATATTTTGCAGAAGTTGCAGTATATGGAACATCTTCCCGAATGCTTTTTCTTGCAGTACTTACAGTAAGGTGCGGAAGTAGAACATGTACCTTTCCCACGGTTGGAGTTACCATAGCGAAATTCCTGGGTAAGTTTTTGGGCTAGGTTCTTTCTCTGGTTTTCTTCTTGCGTACGTACTAATTCATCAGTCAAGGTATTGGCTAGTTCTATTGCTTCTTCTATGGTTTGTGGTCTAGCTGCCTTGACTATGTGTCTGATCTCACTAATTAATCCCCAGATATAACGGGAGATTAATACTGAATTTGGTGAGGCTAGGGTTGGCACTATTCTAACATATTCGAAGAATACGGTAGTGTAACCCTTGCAGTCAACTCCAGTCATTCTAAGGTTTAAGAATTTATTAGCAATTTGTTCCTTTTCATTGGGAGGACAAAATTTTCTTTCAACCATGTTCTTAAAGTCAGTCCATTCCATATTATAAACTCTGTCACTTCCCCTAGACTGGAGAATAGTATTCCATCATTCTAAGGCTGCATTCTTAAATAGATTAGAAGCAAACATAATTTTATCTTCATCTGCACATTTGCTTATTTTTAAGACTGCTTCTGTCTTTTCTATCCAACGTAGAGCTGCAATGGCTCCTTCATTGCCAGAGAATTCTATTGGTTTGCAAGACCAAAATTCTTTGTAAGAACAACCATATGACATGGTTCTTCTTTTTTTTGGAATAGGAAATTGGAGTAGCGGTCCATTATTCACGCTGTGACTGGGTTCAGTAGGTGGTCGTTTACTTCCACTATTAGTTTTATTATTTTCTGCTTCTTTAACAGTCTTGATGATATATGGCATATCATCTATAATTCCTTGTGCTACTATATGTTGGATGGCACTGTTATCTATTTGGTTCCCATTATTATCATTATTCTGGTTTTCCTGATTTACTTCGTTGTCGATCATAATTATAAACATTTATCAGGTATTAGTATCACAGAATAAAATTTAATTGCAAACAATCACACAAACAAATTGATCAAAATCGTCGAGCATTGCGACATTTAATCTTTTTCATATATATATATATATATATATATATATATATTACAATCTACAACTGGAATTGAAACACACTATTAGTTATGCATCAATAGGTATTAGGTTATCTATTTTAGTTGATTTGATTTTTTTCAAGCTACACACATTTATCTATATATATATATCTATATATTATTATTATTATAATTACTAGGGGTGGTTCCAGTATTGCATTTCCCGCTCGTCGTATTTCCACACGAGTTTCTCTCCTATTTGTTTTATCCTCTCTCCTTCCTCTACTAACTCCTCACCAAAGGTACGGAGTTCCTGCACATTCTCCTCATTCATGGTTGGTAGTGGTGTGGGTACTGGGTTAGGGTACTGAGGTATAGGTTCTCCATATGGGTATGGGTCGCCTAACACGCTCTGAAAATAAGGGTCGTTATTCCAAAATGGATCTGCGGGATTAAGGTTGGTGTATTGTGCTACGGGATCTGGCATTGGGTCTCCCTATGGATAAAGTTCCTGATAATCCCTATGGTCATCCTCCCATGGATCATACATTAGAGGATTAGGCGCTGGGATTCTAGGTATCTCGTTTGGGTCAAATGTTGGTATGGGGATTTGGTTTTCTTGGGTAAGTTCTATCTCCATTGGTTGGGTGGGGAACAGTGGCAATGGTTGTGGTGCAATTATTTGGTCTAGGTTTGGATCTGCTGCAGTGGTGGCTAATATATGAAAGTTTGCCAACCATCTATTAACTATGTCTTAGGTCTGGGCGTTCATTTCTGTATTGGCTGCTGCTAATGCCCTTTGTTGTTGTAACTTTCTCATTCGCTTTCTCCTCTCGTGTGCTCCCCGACTAAACCATCCTCTCTTTTTCGTAGGGATTGGTTCCTCGAATTGCGCCTTAAAATGAAGATTCCCTCTTCAGCGTCAGCAGAATACCCCGAAAGAGTAGGCTGTGATGAAGTTCCTTCACTTTTGGGAGAACTAGCTAGGTGACGATAGGCGTCAGACGTACCTTGATCACTCATACTGTAAACTAACAGATTGTTAAATAACACAAAACAATAATATACAAATATACACATAATCACGTAGATTATTTCCCAACATAAATGATAAATTTTGGTGTCACCAGAACACTTTCGTGGCTTAAATCAGTGGCTGTAGCTCTAATACCACTCTCTGTCGCAACCCCGACCCCTACCCTGGGAGCGGGCGGCCGCGAGGACAGTATCAGTGGTATCGGTGTTTATTAATTTGGCAGCAGAAAACACATCAGGACCGTAGTTAGGTAACAGTTTATCAGAGTAACACACCACATTTTTATAAATAATAAATACATGAAAAACCAAAGTTTTCATTACAAATATGTTTATAGGGATAAATCCCAATTTATTGAAATAAAACTTCTTTCTTGTTTATGTAAATTTTATAGCCACTCTTCCAAGCCTTCAGTGCTCTCCAGCTGGCTTCTATTTGTCTTTCACATTTTGTTACCTGAAATACGTTTAAAAAGTTTTATTAGCAAGAAATACTGGCGAGGGCATCCCGGTTTAATCAAAACAATTTTTTTATCACTTTACAGTATTGAGGGCATCCGCAATTACCTTTGTTTTTATCTACCCAATTACCACCCACGGTACTGTCAATCCTGACTTGTGGTCATGCTACTACTCACAGTGTAGTAACAAGTAATGTATATAAAACCCCAACATACCGACAGTAGTTGTAGAATCACAAATACTCAATCACTGTTAAATGTAATTTAAAACAATTGAGGTTTTGTAAAAACAGTTTACAAAAAGTGAATGTACCCACATTGCTATTTTAGATACTACTACTGCTTTCTAATGATTTCCTGCTTATAATCTATTTAAAATAACAATGCACACGTGTTAGTAAGATAACCCAATTTACATTAGCTATACCCTCCCCCCGAGACAGAACTCCAACGACTGAGTCAGGTAGAGCCTTGGCATGCGTTGCGGAGCTCTAGATCAATCGGACAGAGTAACTAATACGTAACCGGGGGTTATAATACTTACAACGAGGCAGAGCTTTGCTTTTTAGTGGGTATAATACCCGAGTATTATTTGCTTATTAGAGATCCGAGAGAGAGAAAGAAATTCTGAACGATTTGTGAACTGAAGTCAAAGGCCCCTATTTATAGTGTCGATCGGAGGGCGGCTCGCGGCCCGCGACCCCCATCCCTTCACCTTACGCGGCCCGCGAGAGCAGTAGGCTAGGCTCTAGCCTTGGCTAATCAGCTCCTAGACTCAACACGCACAGGGCCACGTGGCAGCACGAGGGCTCGCCTGGTGCCACCTTGTCGCGGCCCGCGACAGCCTGGGGTTGCCTGGGTCGCGCCCCGCGAGAACTCGATAAAATTTGTTTTATTTGATTTTTATTAATGTAAAGGTATTTCGGGCTTGTTTTTCGTATACGGGGTGTATTTTAGGACGTATAGGGGTGTTTTAAGGATTATGGGAGAGTTGTTATATTGTTCAACTGAAGATGAGCGGAATCAATAACTTTGTTCGACTCTAACCTGGTTCAATCTCAAATCTCCATATGATATAAAGAAGATGAGCAAAAATCAATTAATTACCGTTGAAGAAGATGATGCAGCGTCTGTTTGTCTTCCCGGTATGTCGTTGCCAGTTGCCGCCCTAATCTATAACACGCCTTTACCTATGCAGCGGCCTTTATGACCTTTCAATTTTCATCTCTAATCGCAGACAAGAACAAGCCCAATACATATAATATAATTTTTTTTAAATGGAGGCCCTATAGTTTTGGTGGCCCAAGACCCAAGCCTCATTTGACTTGGGCTTGGGCCGGCCCTGAACTCAATGACGTGGTGAACAATGATTGGGTGTGGTGAGTGATTGAAAGTGGAGCACCCCTACCCCCTTATGTCAGCGCATTACCGCGGGGACATGAAGTGAATTAAGTCAGTGCTAGTTTGATTCGTCACGATACCAGCATATACTATAGCAAGCGAAAAAATAAGATCGTAACATAACTGAAACGATATCTGCACATGTTTGGTTTATTTGAGAAGATAAAAAGTAACTACTAAACACTTCCGATATTCACATATTTTTCATTTATCTCAGTTTTTAATGTTAAGCTTCAATATTTATATAAAATTATAGGACAAAACCAAAAACAAATATGACTTAATTGACTCTATACGTCAAAATATAACTTAGGGGGGTCGGTGTGATTTCGGTAACCCATGCGGGGAATGAGAATCACCGAGCGGTGATTCATCGCCGGCAAAAAATCGGTGAGCGGGGACCTCCATTTTCGGTGTATAGTCACCGAACCAAACTTTTGACCGTTGCCCAATTTATGACCGTTACCCCCTTCTTTTTTGATCGTTTAAGATTTTTTTATTTAACCCACATTTTTTTATCATTTTTAACACATCACTCTTTCTAAAACATCTCTCTTTCTACACCCACAAACACCATGGATAAACAAAACAAAGGTGAACCCAAGAAAAAAGTTTTCGCAAACGAGAAAAGGTGATTCTAGAGGTCCGAGTGCACCGGTTCAAACCTCCTACGAATATTCACCAACTTCTCAACCTCCATTTTATTACCCCCAACCTTCTCAACCTCAATTTTATAGTACCCAGCCTCTTATTCCACCACAAATGTTTTCACACCCAAGTTTTACAACCGATTTTGATGCATTTACATTTAGGAGCCCGCCAATTCATTCACCAAGAGAGAATGTCGAGCGCTCACTTCCTATCTACGATGATGACCAAGATGAAGAGATTGTCCCCGAAACACAACATTTGGATGTAGATAGTGGCGAGGACGAAGAAGAATATGAGGATGATGATATTGGTGAAGGAAGTGACACAAAACAAAAGGGAGTCAAGGCGGAGCGTCAAAGTTGGACGAAAAACCAAGAAGTGGCCTTAGCCAAGGCATGGGTGCATTGTTCTTTAAACAAGAAAAAAGACAACCAACAAAAATCGGATAGTTTTTGGAAAAAAGTTCTCTCCCATTACAACGAAACGGTCGGCGGAAGTACTCGAACAGTTCATCAAGTACGTTCAAAATGGATCCCTATGTTGAGTAAGATAAACTTCTTCAACGGCCTTTGGCAACAAGTGGTAACAATTTTTTTTGAACATTTAATAAATATTTTCCATAACATTGTTTTTTTTTACTTTATAATTGTTATATATATATATATATGATCGTATTCGTGTTAGTGGGTGTGGCGACGTCGAGGTCATGAATAGGGCTTTAAAAGATTTCAAATCAAAATATCCGAGTGGTTTTCATCATATTGAGGCATGGGATGTTGTTAGTAAACATGACAAATGGACACCGGTACCATTGTTGGGTGAAGATAGTGGAGGTTCGGGCCAAAAAAGAAAGTCGTCCGATTCGGATAACCACAATACGGGTACACCGGGAACTAAGTTCAGTAGCGATATACCAGACATAAACGAAGACCCCTCACCAACAAGACAAAAAAAGAAAGAAAAAAGGCCCGCAACATCACCAACCGATAGCAAAATGGCTTTGACCGAGAAGTTCGCGCAATACACTCTTATGAAAGAAGAAAAAAAAGTATGGGCGATAGAGTTGTCAAATATAAAAAAGAAACGCGAGGAAGACACCGTAGCGTTAGTGGCGGAACAACGCGAGGCGGTGAAACAACTTTTGTATGATCGGGATTTGGAGACATTTACTAAGCCACACGACCATGCTTCACCCGAGATGTTGCCGTTTATTCTAGCACAGAAACGAGATATCGCAAGAAAATATAATTGGCCATGCAACTTCTAAATTTTAGGTTTATTATTTTATGGTTTAATTTTCTAGCTTTAAGTATGTAATGTGTTTTTTTAATTAAAAGTACTTTTATTTAGTTTAATATATGTTTTATTTATTTATTCATAATTTATAATTTCTAGAAATAAAAAATATGTAACTCAAACACCCTGATAGTGTTTGAATCATTGCTAGTGTTTGAGTAGAAAATGGGGAGTGAAGGGGGGAGTTGACATGTCATGAAATTATTCGTTGGACAATGACTCAAACACCCTAAGGTAGTGTTTGGTATGCAGGAATGGAAGGTGGAATGGAATGAACCATTGCGAGTGAATGAAAAAAAGTGTGTTTGGTTGGTAAACGTAATGGAATCACCCATTCCATAACTCATTCCATTCCCTCAAATTCATTCCATCCACTACCCCTGTTTTTTTTTCCATTCCATTCCCTCTCCCACCATACGTCACAAACACCGCCCATCACCACCACCATCTGCCACTACCACCACTTGCCATTGTCACCACCCGCCACCAACCTCTGCCGACCACCACCACCGTCCTCACCCGCCACCGCCGCCCGTCGCCACCGCCATCGACTACCATCGCTGCCACTCACCATCGAAGACCCCAACCACTGCCGCCACCCTCCGCCGACCACCACTACCATCCTCCGCTGCCACCACCCGCTACCATCGACCACCACCACCCACCGTCGCCGCCACCCTCACCACCACCTGCCACCACCACCATCGACCACCATTGCCGCCACCCGCCACCGCCATCGCCACCCGACCACTACCACCACCCTCCGCTGACCACCACCACCATCTTCCGCAGCCACCACCCGCTACCGTCGACCACCACCACCCACCGTCGTCGCCACGACCACCACCTGTTGCCAACACCTGCCACCGCAGACCACTGCTAACCCTGACCATCGCCTCCGCCACCGCTAACAACCGTCGCCCACCGACCACCGCCACCCACCGCCGCTACCACCGCCTCCCATCGCTGCCACCGCCACTAGCCACCACCGCTCATCGCCGATTTAGTTCATTCCTCTTTTCTTACCTTCCAAACAACACAAGATAATGATTTATTCCTTTCCTGCATGGTAACCAAACAATACTATGGAATGTAATGATCCATTTCATTCCTTTGTCCATTCCATTCCATTACCTCATCCATTCCATTCCCTCATCTATTCCATTACACCAATGGGTGAGGTAATGGATTGGGCAAGACTATGTAATGGGTCATTACTATTCCATTGTTTTGTTTGGTTACCCTATGGGAATGGAATGATACATTACTTTGTGTTGTTTGGTAGATGAAAAAAAGGTGAATGAATGGAATGCAATTCATTGTAAATTACAAAAATACCAATGTCTTAAAATAAAGAAAATTTACCAGTTTTCACTAAATTTTCCGATAAAAAATTTATAACAAATAAATATTACGAAAAATAGGATATATTTTAATAATAAAATTCAAAAAATATTTGAAAGTTTCCAACTAAAAAAATAAAAAATCATCCAATATTTGCCAAATAAAACAATAAAAATCATCCAAATTTTGCAAAACTAAAAATTCATAATATTCCAGAAAGCCGTCAAATATCATGTCAAGCAGTATCTTCAAGCATGTTCTTTACCCATCCAAGTTTGCGATCGTCGTCAACCTTAAAGAAGACTACCATCAACTCCTCATTTTGTGCGAGCTTACATACAACCTTGTTACATTCACGAGTAGTTAAACCCACAACTTTATTCATCTCTGCAAAAAGGTTGTTTCGGAGTTCCTCTCTATTGCTTTCCGTTCCAAAAACTCTATTGAAAGTATTTGAAGCCTCCCTAATCTCTGCACCAATTATTTAAGCAGACTCTTTCAGACTGTTCATCAGAGGATCCCAACTGTTACGCCTTTTTCTCTTTCGCTGCGTAGTTGACTCTTCTCTAGAAGCATCATATACAGGGCTGTTTAATGGTTGATTAACATCCATATCTTCTAATCCTTCTCCAGCAGCCTCCGTTTCTGCTCAGTTTATGTCAGATATTATATCAACAGCTGTTTGGGCATCTCTTCTGTTTGCTCGATCCTTCCCAAATACATTACACAAGTCCAGTAATGAGGGAATTTCTTTGCTCTCCATCTTGCTGCGTTTTTATGCACCTAACAAGCCACATCATCATGATAAGAGTTAACGAGCTATATAAAAAATTATTATAAAAAAAAACTACAATCATAAATAATTATACATTACCTATATATAAGCTTGCCAAACGGGTTGGGGAGCATCGATCATGGCGCTATTATAATCCCAGCCAAAACCACTTGTATTATTCCATGCTAGCATATCATGTACCATAAACATAAAAAAATATTAAAATGTTGGGTAAATAACAAACACATAAAAACAGTCATATTTATTCTTAAAAATATCCATTTAACAAACATAAGAAAAATAACATAACTAAAACATAACAATCTAATAAATCAATGATGTCTAGATATCCATGCATTAAACATAGATGTTGCCAATGTTTGTCTAAAGTTTGTCCACTCATTCGAGGTCCCAACTGTCGTAATATGTTCCGCATTTGAGGCAAGATCTTCGTCATCGACATCATTATTTGTGTCAATAAATTCATCATCATCATCATCAAAAGGATCATATGGCATTTCTCTTCGAATAAAATTATGCATAAGACAACATGCAAGTATAATTTTATTTTGTGTTCTAATCGGATAGAAAGATGGGCTTCTAAGTATTGCCCGTCTTTTCTTCAAAACGCCAAAACATCGTTCTATGACATTCCTTGCTGCTGAGTGCTTCATGTTGAAATACTCTTCGGGCTTTTCTAGTATTTGTCCATTTAGCCAAGTATTTAGATGATATCTTTGACCTCGGAATGGTGCAAGGAAACCCTCTCCATTAGTGTACCCGGCATCAACAAGATAGTAGTTACCTTTAGGCACTTGCGATCCATTCTCGCGAATCATAGCAGTACGAAGTATTCTACCATCAGCCGCAGATCCTTCCCAGCCTGGTAATACATAAATGAACTACATGTCAGGTGTGCAAGCAGCAAGTACGTTGGTTGTTATTTCTCCTTTTCGATTACGGTATCTTGGTTTGTCTTCCTCTGATACTTGCACACCTATATGTGTCCCGTCTATTGCCCCTAAACATCCCTTGAACCATTTCCATCTTTCATCTGTTGAAGTTTATAATATTGGTTCTGGCTTCTTGAACAATCCATTTTGCAAACGTATAACAACATTTAACACACTATTGAAATGTTTACTGATAGTCTCCCCTGATCGGTGAAATTGAAACTTCGCCACATGATTCTTCACATGATGTGCCAAAATGTATAGAAAAATTGCAACTTGTTCATCTAATTGGAGATCCTTAGATGCCTTCAACTTTCCATCTCTCTCCAACAAATTGCAAAGTGTCATGAAAGTTGCCCTATTCATTCTTAGTTGATGAACATATGGTGTCACTTTCATACAATAATCTATGCATATATTCTTTTCTTTCAGGGTAGAACATCTTGTAGCGTGGTCTACTTGGACACATATTTAAACGCATACTAATAACTATTTGAACGACTTAAATATACCAAGTAACCATGTTTAGTATATGAAGCCACAACGCACAAAATGCAGCTAATTTCTTTTGTTTTTTTGTCGATTAATATTAAGTCTAGACATAACTTCAGCAAAAGTCCGAGACCTAAGGAAAACAAAATTATTAAGTTGAATTTATTTAATTACTCAATGTATGTATTTTATAGGTCAAACGGGTCAGGCAAATTAAGAGTTGCTAAAGAATGTTCACTTGCTAAAGTAGATTCATGGGCATGAAATTAACAGACAGTTCCCTAACTCTACCACTAGAACCAATAAAAGATTGCTAACTGCAAGCAAACCTTTGCTCGAATCTACCAGAAAAGGATGTATTCAGTAGACTTTGTCATCTTTCCATATACGTTCAGCATGTATGGCATATCTATTACTAAGGTGTATAGATTCTATACAATTCTTGCAGAGAAAGAAGCACAATGTTCAAGTACTAATTAATGTTCACAGTGCTAATTATATAACTTCATGTTGAATTACAAAGTCGAATGATTTGTTTTAATATGCATATCGAATTGCTACTTATTAATTAAATGGCACATATGTTTCAACATGGGTAAAAGGTCTATTATAAATTTAAAGATAACAGTACTCTTCTTAATAAAAGATCATGTAGATTAAAAGTGAATTTTCAAGTTGAAGAAAACATAAGATTGCAAGGAAAAAAACGAACATAATATGTTAAACTAAATTGCTAAAGTCAAAGAAAAATTTTGAAATCCTTCTTTATTCATTTTTTTCGACCTGCACATATTTTCAATATAAAAGCATGCCCAAAAATCTAAAGTTGCAATATTAAACAATTGCAATTATATGAAACAATATTCAAAGCAAGCATAGCTATTATGCACACATCCATTTTATTCAATTACTTGGAAAATTAATTTTAAAAAGGATTTTGTTTTAGTTCGCAAGCACAAAGGTTTTAGAATAAACTATCAAAAGTAACCCTAATATACAGAATTCAAGATAGCATGTGAAACCATTTAATAAACTGAAACAATACAGCCATGAAAGAATCAAAAGAAATAAGATAACGATAGAGAACCTTACCAGAGAAGTATAGATCGGCGATTCCGAGCAGAGTTGGACGAGACGTCTGAAGAACAGTATTGAGCGGCAATATATTCTTGATACTGATCTCTTCCTTGTTTACAGGATATGAAATAACGGGTCAATTTTAGAGGAGGGAAAATCGCTAAGGAAGGGGCAAAATAGAGAAATAACATGACCATTGCGGACGGAATCAAAAAAAAAAGGGGGGGGGGGACACGGGAATTAGTTGGTGAAGGATTTAGATGGAATGGAATGGCCTATGTAATGCTTGTATCCATTCCATCGACCAACCAAACGTTTCTTTTTTCATTCCATCGTAATGGTCAATTCCATTCCCACATACCAAATGCTACCTAAAGTGTTTGAATCATACCTTCCACCCTTATCTCAAAGGATGGCATAAGATTAGAAATATATACTCATTCATGAATGCATGTTAGGTTCATTAAGTTTTTTTTTAAAGATTTATAACTTATTACTTAATGTTTAAGTTTTATTTTTAAAAATTTGTAACTTATTAAGTTAATGTTTTGCTGAAAATCATATAGGCTATAAAACTATTAATATGACTCAACCTCACTTAATGTTTAATTTTTTTAAAAAGATATATAACTTATTAAGTTAATGTTTTGCTGAAAGTCATACAAGCTACAAAGTTATTAATAACCCAATCTAAAAAACTACTGACTCAACCTCACTATCATTGTTTTCAATACATAAACATAGATTTTTAAGCAAATCAAGAATAACACAATATTTTATATATTTCTATGGATTGTGAGAAAACCTAATCATTACAACTTTACTTACACACATTAAACATCACATTTCAAGATTAAACATTCAAAACACTTCTTCTTCTTCCCCACTACAACATCTCGGCCGAACACCTCCATATACACACCCATTTCCATTTCTAAAACTTGTTTCGTTTAAATCATGGTCATTCCAAGCTAGTTTCAAGCTATTTCGTAATAATTTTCATTATGATAATTCAAAGTAGAGACAACCTTCAATTGAGTGATAAAAAAAACAAAGAAGATGCAGAATATAAATACAAGATGAAAGATGGAATTAAGCCTAAAATTATGTTCGGGAAATCAGACCAAGGATTGTCGTTGATTGAGGAGTGATATGTGGTTGACTGGTTGCCATATTTGTGGAGAGATAATTCATTCTCATTACTCCCTCTCAAATGGAGCATGAAGGTCACGAGTGCCCAATTTGTCAAGTAGAGCACGAAATTGATGAGTTCCCAATGGTTTTGTTAGAATGTCGGCAATTTGTGTTTTCGTGTCGATCTTCTCGGGGTTTATTTCTTTAGACTCGACACGCTCTCGGACAAAATGACAATCCATCTCGACATGTTTTGTGCGTTCATGGAACACGGGATTGTTAGCTATGTGGCGTGCCGCCTGGTTATCACAAAATAAAGGAGCAGGTCCGGTAAGAGGCATTTCGAGTGTCTCGAGTAGCCATCGCATCCATAGAATTTCACTCACTGCATGTGCCATTGCCCGATATTCTGCTTCTGCTGATGATCGCGAGACAACGGATTGCTTCTTGGACCGCCATGACACGGGAGCTCCTCCCAGGAGTAAGAGATAGCCGGTCCTAGACCTTCTGGTGAAAGGGCATCCTTGCCAATCCGAGTCACAATATGCTGTGAGATTAGTGCCTCCTTCTTTCGGTATGAGAATTCCTTGCCTCAGAGTGGCTTTGAGGTACCGTAGAACACGATTAGCAGCTTCCATGTGACTTTGTCTTGGGTCGCTGACGAATTGACTCAAGACATTAACTGCATAGGTAATGTCGGGTCTTGTGGCTTGTAGATAAAGAAGTTTCCCAACCATTCCTCTGTATTGATGTGCATCAATCCGCGCCTCTTCATCACATTTGTCGAGTTTCAAATTCTGTTCCATTGGAAATGGACTTGGGCGACAACCGGCCATGCCTGTTTCTTCGAGGATGTCAAGGGTGTATTTTCGTTGACTAAGCACCATTCCTTCCTTGATTCGTGCCACTTCAATACCAAGAAAGAACTTTAAAATGCCAAGATCTTTGATGCTGAACTTGTCATTGAGAAAAACCTTGACTTCTTCAATTCTTTTCAAATCATTGCCAACAATAATGACATCATCTACATAAATTAGAGTAGCGAGAAAAACACCCTCACTTTTCAAGGTGAATAAGGAGTGGTCTGCCCCTGTTTGCTTGAAACCAATTCCCACGAGCGAGTTGGTAAACTTTTGATACCAATTCCTCGAGGCTTGTTTGAGACCATAAAGAGACTTCCTTAGCTTACAAACTCTATTATCACCTGGTTTAGCAAAACCTTGAGGTATTTTCATGTAGACGTCTTCGTGCAAATCACCATGTAAGAAGGCGTTGTTTACATCAAGTTGATGCATATGCCATCTTTGTTTGACAGCAACGGTTAGAAGTGTTTGAACCGTCACTAATTTTGTCACCGGAGCAAAAGTCTCGTGGAAATCTACCCCTTCCATTTGTGTATAACCTTTAGCAATGAGCCGCGCTTTGTATCTTTCCACGTCCCCATTCGGCTTGTATTTGATTTTGTACACCCACTTAGAGTCGATCGCTTGTTTACCTTCCGGCAAACTCTCAAGAACCCAAGTCTTGTTTTCTTCAAGGGCTTTAATCTCTTGCTTCATAGCTTCTACCCATTGTGGGTCTTGCACTGGCCTGCTTATAGTGTTTTGGCTCATTACGCGAGGTAATGGCCGAAAAGAAAGCTTTATGCATATTAGTAAACTTTTCATAAGAAATATAATGCGCTAAAGGGTGTACCGTCGAGGACTCTTGATTTGAAGTGGGTTGCGTGTGGTCTATAGATGGTGGGAGTTGAACATCGAAATCTTGAAGATGTCGTGGTTGGATCCTGGTCCGTTTTGGTCTGGGCTCGGACATGTGTTTGGGATCAGGCCCAGTTTCTTCTTCAATGTTTTCTGGACCAACTTCAAAATCGGGCTCAACATGATTCGGATGTGGGCTCGTTGTGGGCTGTGAATCGGAAGTGGGCTCAACAGAACTCGAAGGTGGGCTCGGTGTGGGCTGTGAATTAGAGGTGGGCTCATTAGCATGTGGGGGTGTCTGAGGTTGTTGGGTTTCTGGTTGGTTATCCCAAGAATGATCAAGGGGGCTTTGGTTGGTTATAGTTTCTTCACAGTAATCCCACTTTGATGGTGGGACAAAGATTTCCTCCTTTTCAAACTTAGGATTTGCAAAAGGGAAGATGTGTGACAACCCTCATAATTCCTTGTATCCGTACGATTTATTAATGATAATTAAAGTGCTTGACGACTGTGCTGAATCATTTAACTGCTTTTTGATTTCGGTGTTATACTTACGTATACTTGTTAACATACTAGTAGTGTGCAGAAAAGTTACTAAATAGTCCGGTATGCTTTCCTGAGTGTTGAAAATTAAAAGTGTTACAAAAATATATATATATAGAACACATTACGGATTAATTAAGCACTTTAACGGAACAGTATCAAACCGAACAACCGGACTTTACCCGGAACACTAAAATATTGCAAAAAGTATTGTTGTTATTTTTCTGAGCTAGTCTTGGTCCCCGAACATCATAACACCCCATATAAATATCTAATAACTAGAACACCTAACTAACACTTGGATTTCAATCATAAATTAACTATATGTTTAAAACCTAGTCTACTACCCCCCCCCCCCCCACCTATGAACGGCTCAAGTAGCCCCCACCTCAAGATCCCCATGATCTTTCCTAAATCCCCATATGATTTGCATAGATTATGGAAGGATTGTGTGTGTACTTTGTGGGACATTAGAACCCTTGGGTGTAGGACCGGTTTTGACTCCGAAACGATTGGGAAACGAACGTGAAACGTGCGGAATCCGTACACGAACGCGACCTAACACACGTGATGTAATATAAACGTGATTCTTTTATAAAATCTGATAACGTACAAGAACCGTGAATCACTTGGAGTACTTTCTCTCTCTAGACTCTCTCTCTAGATCTAGAGTTCTCCAAAACACAAATGAGCCAAAAGTCTCTAATCTAAACATAAAGCTCCTATTTATAGGCCTTGGCTTTTAATGAGATTTCTCATTAATTACAATATTGCCACCTTGCCTTTTGTCTAGATATTACATCTTAACGACTCGTTTTCTTCTGTTTCTCGCTCCGGCTCGGATTGACGAAGGCTATAGACATAAATGCACTAACAGACTCCCCCTTGGATATTGCCGCAGTCAATCTCGATCATTGAGTCAAACTCGTAGCGTCTTCTTTTTCTCTCTCTCTTTGAATCTTCTTGAACAGAATCCCGGTGGATCTGTCTTCAGCTTCAGCATCTCCTTTCTGTAGACTCTTTTCTTCATCAGGCTCCCCCTTTCGTCAAGCTTCCGTGCTTTGGGATCGACACCTTGCTTTTCGATTACAAGCTCCCCCTTGCTTTGAGCTCGTCTTCAGACTCCCCCTTAGACTCAGCTTCCGGGATCGTAGTCTGGAATCTCATCTGCAATCACTCAAACATTTATAAGTAACAACATTTTAAATTTCAGCTATCCAGGAATTGTAACCTGCCTCACTCAAACATTCTAAACAAACAATTTTCATGAATTTGGCAGTTTCATCAAAACAAATCAGAAACTAGCTCTATAACAATATAAGCATCCAAATCCCTCACAATTAATCAACCAAGTCCAAACTAATGACCTTGGAGATATCACAAACTGTTTCTGATTTTTGTTAAAAATTCAAGTTTCAAATTAATGAACTTGTTTTATTTTCAGAAACACAATCAGCTTACTTAGATTTTGAAACTCAGCACTCTGACATCGGTTGTCGAAAATAAAGCAGAATCAAAAATCTTTTTGTATTTTCTGAAAATATAAAGCAGAAAAAAAAATATGTACAAACAAATTTACAGACAATATTTTTGTTTGAGTATGCGTCAGAGGATCATATCAGTTTTTGACAAGTCACAAGTACCGTTGAGCTTAGTTACACAATAAGAATTAAACAATTCACTTAGATTGTCGATATACTTGTCCTCTTTAAATTCTCACACAATTTTCAATCTGTCCAGGATACGGATTAAGTATTTTAGAGACTTAAACTTATACGTGTGTCCCACCTCTTGAATATACTCCCGTATCCAGATCCCAATATTCAGTCTTACAGGTAATTATAACACAAATGATATCTGTAAGGGGTTAATAAATTATGAAGAATCATGAGAGCTCAGGTCAGAACTACCGTTCAGCAGAGAGATCATGACTCAACTTGGGTGTGTCCCCTTTAGAGGATCTTTTTTACAACAGCATTGCTAAGCAATTTTATTGTCTTATCATATATGCTGAGGGTGATGCTGTTTTTCAAGCATTGCGGAAAGTATTATTCGAGGACTAGGTCAGAACTTCCATTCAGCAGAAGTCCCGGAATAATACCCCAGATATCACTGAGTATAAAAACCTAGTATATCAGATTATGAGACCTTTCAAACGAGATTTCAGGGGTTACCTATATATCCAAGTAGTGTTCCCCACAAAATAAGCAAGTGTTTGATTTTAGGTTTATATCCCGAAAAAATTTACTAAGTGTATAAAAATCTACCGGCATATCATCAGTGAGACTGTTTAACGATATATAATCATTACAATTCTTTAGCATACTGTAACTGTCTACTGATGTACTATCATTTCCTCTTTTTACGCAAAAACTCAAATTTTTGAATTTTATCATGTTTTTGACTTTTTCAAATTTTTCAAATGTTTTTGTATTTTCTGACAATATTACTCCCCCTAAAATGCAAAACCATGTAAAGAATATTTGACAACCAACACTGATAGCTCTGTCTCGCCATCCATTTTCTGCATCTCATGCTCTGTTTTGCAGAAAATATAACACTTTAAGCAGAAAATATAACATACCCCCATGATTTACAACCCATTGATTTTTACAGTTTGAAAACCGTTTTTCAATCTGATGAAAGTAATCATGTTTGTTCAGCCGTGAGGGTTTCGGCGTATTCAATCAACACATATTTTTGTAATTTTTGAATATTTGACAGAAACTAAAAACATATTTTTGGTTTTTCAAATTTTTCAATTTTTAGAGTTTTCGAAATATTGTTTATTTATGTACAGAATGAAAATAAACTTCCTGCTTCAACCAACACAGGATTCAGCAGCCTCCTCTCCTCGTTGTGCCAGGCTGCTCCAACTCCCATTCTCACAATCTTCAGATTTGTTGAGCACCTGCACATTCAGACTACTTGATTACTTGAACAATTTAGCCCAGGTCTGTTGAACCTTAGGCATTTCAACACAATAATTTTCATTCAATGCTGGAAATTCTTTGTCATTTTTCACAAAAACTTTCTCAATTTTAACTTCAACTTTCTCATCTTTTACCAAATCAACATGTTTCTTAGCACTCCATGTTTGACCTTTTGGTGTTCCTCGTTTGTAAAAATGTGAAACTTTTTGAACATTTTGATTTTGAACAACAACTCTTGGTTTCCAAAACTCTTGAGGTTTTGTCATATCAACAGTTGTTTTCCAACTTTGAGTTGTTCTGAATCTGGATGTGTGAGAATTCCAGGTCTGTCTTGAATCGAACCTGTTCTGGTTTAATTTCCAATTTTTGTTCGAAACAAACTTGTTTGTGTTGTACCTCCAAGTTTGTTTTGAATCAAATCTGGTTGACCTTTGTCTCACATTCTCAGATTTTTGTTTCTCAGCATCAATCTTCTTTTTGTCAACATCCACAGATTTTAGATTAGGACACTTGCGTGCAAGATGTCCTTTTTGATCACATTTGAAACATGTTCTCATGGACACATCTTTGACCTGTGGTTGTTGCTTTTTCTTTTGAGCAAAGAACTCATCATTAGACTGTCTCATTTTGAGTTCTTTTTCTTCTGCTAAACTGTTTCCCTGAACAAAACTCATTTTAGCTTGAAAATTCGGCGTCTCATTTTTGTTTCGATTCTGATTCTTCTTATAACCCAACCCAGCCTTCATATTTTTCTTCTTGTAACCAGGTTTGTTATACGAACCTTTACAACTCTTACCAACAAACTTTGAAATCTCAGACTTTTCAATCTCAACCATTTTGAAAACTTTGGCAACCTTTTCTAAAATCACATTCTGAATCGGGAATACAACATCTAAGAACAATTTGTCCGATCCAATCATGGTATAAACCAATCCTTTTGAATCATCATTCAAACTTTTCTCGGATTTTGTGTTTTTCAGATATCCATCATGAAGATTTCCTTCATCTTCATCCTGTGATTCAGATTTACCTGTAACAACTGACTCTTCTTTCAACACACTTTCAACGACTTTACCTACCACCTCTGAATCATGAGAATCATCAGATTTGGAATAGGTTATGTCAATGTTATCTGGCAATTGGTCTACCATGTTGAAAACTTTTTCGACCTTTTCCTCATCATAAAATGCAAATTTTTCCGGTGGTGGAACTTGATGAAACTCTGAGCCAATGCCTTTCTTGTTCTGCTCAGACTCACCATCACCCGGTTTTATATTGAAAATTCGTTCAAGCACATATGACGACACGTGGTAACTCTTTAACTTGTTGTTATCCTGTTCTAAATCAGCAATCTGTCGCTTCAACTTAGCAACATCCTCAATATAGGAATTAACAACATCTTGTTTTATAGCATACATTCGTTTAAGCTCTTTGGTTGTTTCAGAAAGATAATTCATTCTTGATTGAGCATATTTCATTTCGTCTTTTACTTTATCATATGACTCTTTTGTAATGTGATATGATAATTTCATTGAGTCATATTCCTTTTTCATTTCTTGACAAGCAATTTCTTTTTGTTCACATTCATTTGTCATTTTCAAAAAATTTTCTTTCAAAACTTCATTTTCTTTCTCTAATTTGTTACATTTTTCTGAAAGTTTTTCATCATTTTCTTTAAAAACTTTTTCTTTTTCTAGCATTTCTTTGCATTTTTCTTTGAAAATCTTTTCAATTTTTGTGAACTCAAGATCTCTTGTTCTAAATTGCTCATCTTTTTCAGTACAAGCTCTACATGATTCCATGCATTTCTTGCACTGATCAATCAGTTTCAAGTTTTCAGAATCAGAATTTACCTCAGTGATTGACACTTCGGTGTTTTCAGCAACCTCTGTCTGCTCAGCAACATTTTGCTTTTCTTTAATACCGACTTTATCACCAACAATATCAGCTTCCTCATTCTCATTCTTTTCTTCTTTCTTCACCTCTTCTTCAATCTGCTGTTCTTCAGTAACAGCTTTCTCAACTTCTTCATTCACAACAATTTCTTCACTTTTAATTTCCTTCACAGCTTCAACTTCAACAGTTTCTGCTTTAACTTCTTCAGCATCTTTCTTCAGATTGTTCACCATTTCTTCCACATTCTTCTTCATTCTCTCCTCATCCCTTTTTCTCAGACATGATAACATAGCATATCTGATCTCCTTTTCAAATCTCTTGACGTATGTGTCATCTTTCAATACATTTCTATAGTATTCAGCTCTCAACGGGACTTTGAGAAGAACATCATCGAAGATTATGTCTTTCTTGGGAACAACCGGTTCTCCTTCTCTGTTATAATAGCATTCTCTCTTTTTATCCCATCTTTTGCTACCGACAGCCATCTCATACTCCTCTTGCATATCATCCATTCTGTTGTAGACCACGTTTCTTTCTCGATGAGTTTTCTCACTCAAAATCTCTTCTCTTGTTTTCTCTTTAACCTCAGCAACAATATTTTCTTCTTTGTTTTCAGCCATGATGTAAACCTTGATATTCACACCTCGTAAATCACAAAAAAAAAACAATCAAATAACAATGATTATTTTCAACAAGAATATCAACCAACTGAAACAGACGAGTATCCGATCGAGTGAGTCAACAGTGACAATAATCGCGTGACAACGCTGTCCGTTCGGGTGAGATTGCTATCCATTCGGATGAGATAGTATCCGACTCTTTGACACAAACCACTCTACAAAATGACAAAACTTGAGTTGATCTGTTGGCACTTTAACTTTTTGACTTCAAGTGAGTTGTCTAACCGGATTACACGTTGACCTTTTGATCACAATTAATGAAAGTCAATCTCACTTACAACCTTTCAATAACCCTTCACGTGAGAATCTGATTATAATCAAGTAAAGTGGCCGACAACCTTATCAACTACATATGCAATCCTTTAATCAAATCACATGCACACTTGATTGAAATGGCCGACAATTATTGAGAGTTCACGTGATGATTTGTTCCCAGATTCAAACTACCTGACAACCTTGGTTTATGTACACGTGATGACAATTATTTGTAAGTCACATTACCGTCCAATATTGCCGACAACTTTAATATTTAATCGTTAAGTGATAGCTGACAATTAAAATACAATTCAGTTTCACATGCTCTATTTTCTCAATACATGACAGCCTCGTAAATTGTTAAGTCAGATATATCTCAAACAATTGTTCAATCGGTACACGTATTTTCAAGCAAACTCAAATATATCACTTGTAGGACCGGTTTGAAGCGAAATCAAGACTCAACAGTTTTCAAGCGAAATCCCAAGTTGACCAATTTGAAGCGAAATCAAGACTCAACAGTTTTCAAGCGAAATCCCGACTGTTATCTTTCAAGCGGAATCAATGATGAGTTTCAAGCGAAATCTCTGAGTTCCAAGTGATTTTCAAGCAAAACTAAACTGATATCGCAAGCGAAATCTCACTTATAAGGATTTCGCTTGAATTTTTCAAGCGAAATTCAACTAGTTCAAGCGAAATCTTGCTGTTCCCAACGAAATCGGACACAAAAAATTGAAATTCTCCTAAACTACTAGGAGTTTGAATCTGAAACTTGGTAGGATTGTAGATCAACTGTTTTCGCACAATATACTAAAAAATCAGCCAATTCGGACCATAAAATCCCATTCAATTTGACGAAAAACCGTTCAAAATGTGAAAGAATGAGTAGAAGATGAAGAAATGATGCAATTCAGATCTGAAAACGCTGTAATCTGGTACGAATCTTGTTGTTTGATCAACGCAATCGAGCTCCTGCTCTGATACCACTTGTTAGGACCGGTTTTGACTCCGAAACGATTGCGAAACGAACGTGAAACGTGCGGAATCCGTACACGAACGCGACCTAACACACGTGATGTAATATAAACGTGATTCTTTTATAAAATCTGATAACGTACAAGAACCGTGAATCACTTGGAGTACTTTCTCTCTCTAGACTCTCTCTCTAGATCTAGAGTTCTCCAAAACACAAATGAGCCAAAAGTCTCTAATCTAAACATAAAGCTCCTATTTATAGGCCTTGGCTTTTAATGAGATTTCTCATTAATTACAATATTGCCACCTTGCCTTTTGTCTAGATATTACATCTTAACGACTCGTTTTCTTCTGTTTCTCGCTCCGGCTCGGATTGACGAAGGCTATAGACATAAATGCACTAACATTGGGTAATAGAGAATTATGGGTTATAAGAACATGCATCCACACAATACCAACTCAACACCACATCTCTTCTTCCTTGCCCTCCTCATCTCGGCTGAACATAGATCCCCCACCACCACCATTTTTCGATTATCATCCAAGCAATCCAAGGCCTCCTCAAGGTGCACAAAGGTGAATAACGGAGCTCGGTGTGTTCGGAAGTTGAAGGACCACTCTCATCTTCTTTTATCCACCACTTTTCTTCCCTTGAACTCTCCTAGCTTTGAGCTAGTGGTAAGTCTCTTAGATCTACTCATTTTACATTCTATGGAGGTGGTTAAAGTATGAAACATGATGGTAAATGTGAAGAACTTCAAGAACACTAAAGAACATAAAGTTAAAACTTAAACATAAGCTTTAAACATGAAGAAATAATGTTAATATGAAGTTGTTTTGATTCTTGTTGATTATCTGATGATTTGCTTGTTAATATTGATGTTTGATGTTGTTGTGATCACTAAACATGTTAACGGAATCAATCGAACACGAGTTAGAAAGCTAAAAGCTGAAAACAGGAGTCTGATGGGTGATTACAGCCAACTTCAGTTGGCTGTAACAGGACCTTAATTAAACGAAAAATGTATTTTCTGAAGTCTAAATTTATGTATTATGAAATACGGTTCTAATGGCACTAGAATCATAATTTTTGGACTTCGTTTACTATTTTTAAAGTGTTGTTTTGTAACAGCAGCTAGAGCTGCATTTTTACTGCTGAAAATATGTGTTCTGTTTTCTGTCATAACTTGAATTCTGTGTAGAGTTAGATCATGAAATTTGTACTGTAGATGACCACCGATGTATTTGTAATTCTCTCACTGGAATTTCGTAAATCGGACTCTCGATGAATTTTAAATAAATTATTCCGTGGACTGCAGTCAGAAAAAGATAAATCTGAGTTTAGTCCGGAAAATGAATTTTTATAAAATATTGGTGATGAATTGGATCCTGAGATTTTTACACAATAATATTTGGATCGTTTAAGACCTTCTGTAAAAAGTTGGGAATTTTTGGAATAAGTTAACTATTTTATTAAAATCCCCGAAAACAGCCCAGTTTTGAATATAAAAGCTAAAATGACATAAGTCGTAAATTGCGTGTCTAAATGTCGAGTATGTTATCTGAGGATGATCTAACATGTTATATGTCAATGAAAGTAACATGTGCAATATCGTATGCTTGTTCTTGAGTAGCTATAGGTGGAATGTTTATATGAGCGTGAACTATTAAAGTGTGTACATGTTATGTGGTAGAAGTAATGTGTAAATAAACCGTACGTATGATACGTGTTATGCATGAGAAACTGATTGTTATCCGTACCTTATTAGGACGTGATTGACCGACCTTGACTGTTAACTATATTTGAGAATCTAACCGAGCAAACCGAGGTGAGTTCACACTTTTCTACAAAGCATGGTAAATTCCCGGTGGGAATGGGAATGGGTACAGGAATAGGGATTCCTCGTCCTTTGGGACGCGTTCAGGAATGTGAATTCCTCGTCCTTGAGACGTGTTCAGGAATGTAAATTCCTCGTCTTGTTGAGACGTATTAGACTTACTGGACTAGAACTCTATCAGCGAAGTCCCTCCCTTTTTGTATCGACTTAATCGCCGAGGCTATGGCGAGCGGGTCATTAGTTAATAGCGCTATTAGGTTTAACAAACCGCACACCGTGCCAGTTGGACGGGTGTGTACTAATGGACTATGGCACGTCGGTGATGATAGACACCGACGCTAGGGCACAATTAATTTTCGTTAGTAGTCGATATGATAAACGAGTCTGGTAGTCTAAATAATGGGGTAGCCCCCACGACCGGAGTGCCGGGCTGGAGAGCCAGGGAAGGTGGACATGGGATGGTTAACTAATAAACGTTTTCGAACTATGGGGTAACCCCCATGGCTGGATAGCTGAATGAGATTAAACTACGTTTTTGGAAACAACCCTAAAATGGACAACCAAACGTGAACTCACTCAACTTTGTTGTTGACTCGTTGTTACATGCTTTGCAGGTCGCTAGATGCTATGGGGCTTGCACATGGAAGTGGTCGTTGTGGGATGCGAACTGTTATGTCCCGTACTCAATAAATAAACTTTATGAACTTATGAAACTTATGTTTTGGGACTTTAAACTTATGAATTACGAACTTATGTTTTGGCTTAACGTCTTATGCTTCCGCTGTTTAAATTGAACTTGGTTAACTTCCTTTTGGTTACCAATTGTATTGTGGTTGGTTTTATTTACTTAATTATGTTGTTCAATATGATTGGTGGCTCGATCCTGGTCATGTCACGCCTCCAAGCGGTGATACTCCGCATGGTAGATTTTGGGGGTGTGACAGATTGGTATCAGAGCCATTGGTTATAGTGAACTTGGTTTTAAAAAGGGGAAAGCTTTTTGATAAAACCAGACTATAACCTGTACAGTGCTCAACGATCCACAACGACGCTTCGCTCCACGTGCAAGACTCGACACAATAGGTGGTATGATTTATGTTATATTGTCGGTTAGATAGTTCACCCTGTGCATTAGTTAACGTGATAATTGCTATTTGGACCTTGTGTGCTTACTCTCTACTGACGTCCCACACTTACGCACTTTTGCGACACTCTTCTCACTTACGTTGCTTCGTTGTGAAGATCATGAACGTACGCGGAGGACGTATCAACTTAACTCAGGCCTAGTTGACGGCTTTGATCAATGAACGAGTTGCTGAGGCACTCGCAGCTATCCCTGCAGGAGGTATGACCTGCCATAACAACCCATCTTAGGACATTTAGATCCTACCTTCGTGAACCCACTCTTATGCTTAACCTTGTCCTTTATTCTCGCACCACAGGTCAACATGCTCAGCCTCCTGTGTGCACATTCAAAACCTTCATGGATTGCCGACCCAGTACCTTCAGCGGCACAGAAGGAGCGGTAGGCCTTCTTCACTGGTTTGAGAAGCTTGAGTCTGTCTTCAAGATGTGTGAATGCCCTGAAGACCGTAGGGTGAAATATGCTACCGGAACACTTGAAGGTGCTGCGTTAACCTGGTGGAAAGCGCAGGTTCAACTGCTTGGGTTGGCAGTTGCTAATGCCACCTCATGGAATGATTTCAAAGAACTGATCAAAGAAGAATACTGCAGTCGTGATGACATCCACAAGCTAGAGGTGGAATTTTTCAATCTGAAGATGACGGGGTCTGAGATCGAGGCGTATACGAAAAGGACAAACGAGCTGGCCATCTTGTGCCCTACTATGGTGGACCCTCCCATCAAACGTATTGAGCTTTACCTCAAGGGTCTTGTACCAGAGATTCAGAGTCACGTAACTTCAGCTAACCTGGGTACCATTCAACAAATCATCAAGTTGGCTCACCGTCTCACCGACCAGGCAGTGGAACAAAACAGACTGCCTAAGCGTATTAGCGCTACTACTTCCGATGCTCCCAATGATAACAAGCGAAAATGGGATGGGAATTCCGGTAAAGGTTCTACTTCAGCTCAGTCCCAGCAGCGAAATACAGATGAATACAGGAGCCCCGGTCAGCAGTCTTCTGGGAATCAAGGTCAGGGTGGATACAAGGGAAATCACCCCAAATGTAATCGCTGTAACTTGCACCACAGCGGGCCATGTAATAAAGGCAACTGTCATCGATGCAACAAGCCTGGTCACATTGCCAGGGATTGCAGGAGTCAGCGTCCGGCGAATCAGAACCGACAGCAACAGCAAACCCCACCAAATCAACGCCAGCAGCAGCAACAACAAGGTAACAACAAAGGGTGTTTTCAATGTGGTGCTGAGGGCCATTTCAAGAAAGACTGCCCCCGGCTAAATCAGAACCAGAACAACAACAATCAGGGGAATGGAAACGAAAATGGGGGAAACAATAATGGTAATGGGGCAAGGGGTCGTATGTTCGTGATTGGTCAGGGTGATGCAAGGAACGATCCCAACGTTGTGATGGGTAAGTTTCTTCTGGATGATTTCTTTGTTACTGTTTTATTTGATTCGGGTGCTGATACTAGTTATGTGTCCTTAAAAGCTAGCCAAATGCTTAAGCGCACTCCAACACTTTTGAACACCAAACACACGCTAGAACTAGCCAACGGTAAAAGTCTTGAAGCCACACACATAATTAAAGGTTGTAACCTTGTCTTAGCTGGTCAGACCTTCTCTATCGATCTTATTCCTATCACACTTGGTAGTTTCGACGTTGTTATCGGGATGGATTGGCTATCTCATCATCAAGCGGAGATTCTTTGCAACGAGAAGATTGTCCGCATCCCTCGTACTGGTGAAGAACCCCTCGTGATTCATGGCGACAAGAGTGGTGCTGTCGTAGGCATTATCTCTTTCCTTAAGGCCTAGAAGTGTTTGCGAAAGGGCCACACTGTCATTCTAGCACTCCTTACTGACTCATCAACGGAAGAGAAGAGAATTGAAGACATTCCTATTGTGCGCGATTTTCCTGAGGTATTTCCTGAGGAATTACCTGGTCTTCCGCCTCATTGTCAAGTTGAGTTTCAAATCGAGCTAGCTCCTGGAGCAGCACCAGTAGCTCGAGCACCTTATCGTCTAGCTCCATCAGAACTTGAAGAACTATCCACGCAATTACAAGAACTCTTGGAAAAGGGTTTCATACGTCCTAGCTCTTCGCCTTGGGGAGCTCCAGTTCTATTCGTAAAGAAGAAAGACGGTACCTTCAGAATGTGTATTGACTACCGCGAACTCAACAAGGTGACAGTGAAGAATCGTTATCCTCTCCCACGCATTGACGACTTGTTTGACCAGCGCCAAGGGTCGAGCTATTACTCTAAGATTGATTTGAGATCGGGATACCATCAGCTGAGAGTCCGAGAGGAGGACGTCTCCAAAACAGCGTTCAGAACTCGCTACGGCCATTACGAGTTTCTGGTCATGCCTTTCGGGTTAACGAATGCACCAGCGATCTTCATGGATCTCATGAACCGAGTGTGCAAGCCTTACCTGGATAAGTTTGTCATAGTGTTCATCGACGACATCCTGATCTATTCTAAGAGTCAGGAGGAACACGAGCAGCATCTACGACGCTGGAACTTCTTCGAAAAGAGCAGTTGTATGCCAAGTTTTCAAAATGTGACTTCTGGCTTCGCGAAGTCCACTTTCTAGGCCACGTAGTAAACAAGGATGGGATTCATGTTGATCCATCCAAGGTTGACTCGATCAAGAACTGGCCTGCACCTCGTACACCAACGAAAATCCGCCAATTCTTGGGTTTGGCAGGATATTACAGAAGATTTATCAAAGATTTCTCCAAGATTGCGCAACCTCTCACTTCACTGACTCAGAAAGGTGTCACCTATCGTTGGGGTGATGCATAGGAGTCCGCATTTCAACACTTAAAATATAGACTTTGTAGCGCGCCTATCCTCTCATTGCCTGAAGGCACAGAAGATTTTGTGGTTTACTGCGATGCTTCCATCCAAGGACTTGGTTGCGTGTTAATGCAACATGATAAGGTCATTGCCTACGCATCGCGCCAACTTAAAGTTCACGAAAGGAACTACACTACGCACGACTTGGAATTGGGAGCAGTTGTTTTTACGCTAAAGATATGGAGACATTACCTGTACGGTACCAAGTGCACCATTTACACCGATCACAGGAGTCTCGAGCATATCTTCAAGCAAAAGGAGTTAAACATGCGTCAACGCCGATGGGCTGAGCTCTTGAACGATTATGAATGCGCTATCAAATACCATCCGGGCAAGGCCAATGTTGTGGCCGACGCCCTCAGCCGAAAGGATACTATACCTAAGCGTGTACGTGCTTTACAGCTTACCATCCAATCCAACCTTCCCGCTCAGATTCGCGATGCTCAGGTTGAAGCATTGAAAGCAGAGAACATCAGGGCTGAGTCCTTACGAGGATCGAGGCAGCGGCTAGAACAAAAGGAAGACGTCACTTACTACGTAACAGGGCGTATCTGGGTTCCACTGTATGGAGACCTACGCGAGCTTGTGATGGATGAAGCACATAAGTCTCGTTATTCAGTACATCCTGGTTCGGATAAGATGTACCATGACCTAAAGACTACATACTGGTGGCCTAGCATGAAAGCCCACATAGCAACCTACGTCAGTAAATGCTTGACTTGTGCTAGAGTCAAGACTGAATATCAGAAACCATCAGGCCTACTTCAACAACCAGAGATCCCGAAGTGGAAATGGGAGCAAATTTCCATGGATTTCGTTACTGGCCTGCCGAGATCTCAACGTGGAAATGACACTATTTGGGTGATAGTGGATCGATTGACTAAGTCTGCACACTTCTTGGCTATCAAGGAAACCGACAAGTTTTCTACTCTAGCAGACATCTACCTAAAGGAAGTAGTATCAAGGCACGGAGTGCCAACCTCCATCATTTCTGATCGTGACGCGCGTTTTACTTCGGAACTGTGGCAAGCTATGCACAAGTCTTTTGGCTCATGTTTAGATATGAGCACCGCTTATCATCCACAGACGGATGGGCAATCTGAACGCACCATCCAAACCCTTGAAGACATGCTTAGGGCATGTGTAATCGATTTTGGTAACGGCTGGGAAAAGCACCTCCCACTAGTGGAGTTTTCGTACAATAACAGCTACCACACCAGTATTCAGGCCGCTCCGTTTGAGGCATTGTACGGACGGAAGTGCCGATCGCCTCTCTGTTGGGCAGAAGTTGGTGACAGCCAAATAACAGGCCCAGAACTTGTAGTAGATACAACCGAGAGAATTGCTCAGATACGGAAACGAATGGCGGCAGCCCGTGACCGTCAGAAAAGCTATGCGGATAAGCGAAGGAAACCACTCGAGTTCCAGGTTGGGGATCGAGTGCTACTCAAAGTCTCACCTTGGAAAGGTGTAGTCCGTTTTGGCAAACGAGGCAAGCTCAATCCGCGTTACGTCGGACCGTTCGAAATCGTTGAGAAAATTGGCAAGGTCGCCTACAGGTTGAATCTACCTGAAGAACTCAGCGGAGTTCACAATGTTTTCCATGTGTCAAATCTGAAGAAGTGTCTGTCAGACGAGACCCTCATAGTTCCCTTAAAGGAACTCACTATCGACGACCAGCTGCGATTCGTCGAGGAACCAGTAGAGATTACTGATCGAGATGTTAAGATTCTCAAGCGTACCAGAATCCCTCTCGTTCGAGTTCGTTGGAATTCCCATCGTGGCCCAGAGTATACCTGGGAATGAGAAGACCAAATGAAACTCAAGTATCCCCAGCTGTTTAAGAAAAATGCAACCACTATTGAGGCTGAAGTAACTGCAGAATTTCGGGATGAAATTCCAAACCAACGGGGGGATGATGTGACACCCCAGGAAAACCAGGAAACCAACGCAACATAACTAGCTTCCTCAGTAACCACGAGCTAAATTTCGGGACGAAATTTTCTTAACATGGGGAGAATGTGACAACCCTCATAATTCCTTGTATCCGTACGATTTATTAATGATAATTAAAGTGCTTGATGACTGTGCTGAATCATTTAACTGCTTTCTGATTTCGGTGTTATACTTACGTATACTTGTTAACATACTAGTAGTGTGCAGAAAAGTTACTAAATAGTCCGGTATGCTTTCCTGAGTGTTGAAAATTAAAAGTGTTACAAAAATATATATATAGAACACATTACGGATTAATTAAGCACTTTAACGGAACAGTATCAAACCGAACAACCAGACTTTACCCGGAACACTAAAATATTGCAAAAAGTATTGTTGTTATTTTTCTGAGCTAGTCTTGGTCCCCGAACATCATAACACCCCATATAAATATCTAATAACTAGAACACCTAACTAACACTTAGATTTCAATCATAAATTAACTATATGTTTAAAACCTAGTCTACTACCCCCCCCCACCTATGAACGGCTCAAGTAGCCCCCACCTCAAGATCCCCATGATCTTTCCTAAATCCCCATATAATTTGCATAGATTATGGAAGGATTGTGTGTGTACTTTGTGGGACATTAGAACCCTTGGGTAATAGAGAATTATGGGTTATAAGAACATGCATCCACACAATACCAACTCAACACCACATCTCTTCTTCCTTGCCCTCCACATCTCGGCTGAACATAGATCCCCCACCACCACCATTTTTCGATTATCATCCAAGCAATCCAAGGCCTCCTCAAGGTGCACAAAGGTGAATAACGGAGCTCGGTGTGTTCGGAAGTTGAAGGACCACTCTCATCTTCTTTTATCCACCACTTTTCTTCCCTTGAACTCTCCTAGCTTTGAGCTAGTGGTAAGTCTCTTAGATCTACTCATTTTACATTCTATGGAGGTGGTTAAAGTATGAAACATGATGGTAAATGTGAAGAACTTCAAGAACACTAAAGAACATAAAGTTAAAACATAAACATAAGCTTTAAACATGAAGAAATAATGTTAATATGAAGTTGTTTTGATTCTTGTTGATTATCTGATGATTTGCTTGTTAATATTGATTTTTGATGTTGTTGTGATCACTAAACATGTTAACGGAATCAATCGAACACGAGTTAGAAAGCTAAAAGCTGAAAACAGGAGTCTGGTGGGTGATTACAGCCAACTTCAGTTGGCTGTAACAGGACCTTAATAAAACGAAAAATGTATTTTCTAAAGTCTAAATTTATGTATTATGAAATACGGTTCTAATGACACTGGAATCATAATTTTTGGACTTCGTTTACTATTTTTAAAGTGTTGTTTTGTAACAGCAACTAGAGCTGCATTTTTACTGCTGAAAATATGTGTTCTGTTTTCTGTCATAACTTGAATTCTGTGTAGAGTTAGATCATGAAATTTGTACTGTAGATGACCACCGATGTATTTGTAATTCTCTCACTGGAATTTCGTAAATCGGACTCTCGATGAATTTTAAATAAATTATTCCGTGGACTGCAGTCAGAAAAAGATAAATCCGAGTTCAGTCCGGAAAATGAATTTTATAAAATATTGGTGATGAATTGGATCCTGAGATTTTTACACAATAATATTTGGATCGTTTAAGACCTTCTGTAAAAAGTTGGGAATTTTTGGAATAAGTTAACTATTTTATTAAAATCCCCGAAAACAGCCCAGTTTTGAATATAAAAGCTAAAATGACATAAGTCGTAAATTGCGTGTCTAAATGTCGAGTATGTTATCTGAGGATGATCTAACATGTTATATGTCAATGAAAGTAACATGTGCAATATCGTATGCTTGTTCTTGAGTAGCTATAGGTGGAATGTTTATATGAGCGTGAACTATTAAAGTGTGTACATGTTATGTGGTAGAAGTAATGTGTAAATAAACCGTACGTAGGATACGTGTTATGCATGAGAAACTGATTGTTATCCGTACCTTATTAGGACGTGATTGACCGACCTTGACTGTTAACTATATTTGAGAATCTAACCGAGCAAACCGAGGTGAGTTCACACTTTTCTACAAAGCATGGTAAATTCCCGGTAGGAATGGGAATGGGTACAGGAATAGGGATTCCTCGTCCTTGAGACGTGTTCAGGAATGTAAATTCCTCATCCTGTTGAGACGTATTAGACTTACTGGACTAGAACTCTATCAGCGAAGTCCCTCCCTTTTTGTATCGACTTAATCGCCGAGACTATGGCGAGCGGGTCATTAGTTAATAGCGCTATTAGGTTTAACAAACCGCAGACCGTGCCAGTTGGACAGGTGTGTACTAATGGACTATGGCACGTCGGTGATGATAGACACCGACGCTAGGGCACAATTAATTTTCGTTAGTAGTCGATATGATAAACGAGTCTGGTAGTCTAAATAATGGGGTAGCCCCCACGGCCGGAGTGCCGGGCTGGAGAGCCAGGGAAGGTGGACATGGGATGGTTAACTAATAAACGTTTTCGAACTATGGGGTAACCCCCACGGCTGGATAGCTGAATGAGATTAAACTACGTTTTTTGGAAACAACCCTAAAATGGACAACCAAACGTGAACTCACTCAACTTTGTTGTTGACTCGTTGTTACATGCTTTGCAGGTCGCTAGATGCTATGGGGCTTGCACATGGAAGTGGTCGTTGTGGGATGCGAACTGTTATGTCCCGTACTCAATAAATAAACTTTATGAACTTATGAAACTTATGTTTTGGGACTTTAAACTTATGAATTACGAACTTATGTTTTGGTTTAACGTCTTATGCTTCCGCTGTTTAAATTGAACTTGGTTAACTTTCTTTTGGTCACCAATTGTATTGTGGTTGGTTTTATTTACTTAATTATGTTGTTCAATATGATTGGTGGCTCGATCATGGTCATGTCACGCCTCCAAGCGGTGATACTCCGCATGGTGGATTTTGGTGGTGTGACAAGATGTCTTCGAAAAAATTGACGTCTCTTGAGATGACGATTTTACGATGTTGGGTATCATATATTTTGTAACCCTTTGTTCTTGGTGGGTAACCCAAGAAGATTCCTGGTCTCCCTCTCACTTCGAGCTTGTCTCCTTTGGTTTCGGTATTTTTGTAATAGGCGAGACAACCAAAAACCCTCATGAAGTCATAATCGGGTTCTTGATTGTACAACACCTCATAAGGTGTTTTGTTGTTGATGACGGCGGAGGGCATTCGGTTAATGACATGAGTGGCCGTTAAAACACACTCACCCCAAAACCTTGTTGGCAATTTTGCTTCAAATCTCAATGCTCGTGCCGTTTCTAACAAATGCCGGTGCTTCCGCTCAACAACACCATTTTGTTGTGGTGTGTGGGGGCAAGTTGTTTCGAGAATTATTCCTTCATTTGCATAAAATTCGAGCATGCGGTTCGATGTGAATTCTCCTCCGTTGTCACATCTTACCCTTTTAATGTTTTTCTCGAATTGAGTTTGGACCATTTTGTGAAAATATATAAGGCACGTGCTTGCCTCATCCTTATGTTTATGGAGAAACACCCAAACGGCACGACTAAAGTCATCTACGATGGTCAAAAAATAGTTTGCACGTGTGAGGGAGGGGGTTCGGTATTTGCCCCATACATCACAATGTATAAGATCGAAACAAGCATGGGTTTTTGTGGTACTAACGGGAAACAGCAATCTTGTAAACTTGGCTTTAACACAAGAATCACAAAAATCTTTAGAGTTCATGGAGACATTTTTAAGAAAATAAGGAACCTTAGAGTTGGATGGGTGGCCCAATCTCTTATGCCATGTGCTGTAAGTAGTCACCATTGCTTGTCTCTTGGCTCTCACCATTCCCATCCTGTATAGACCACCTTGACAATCACCCACTCCAATCAATTTCCTCGAATGCAAGCCCTGCATAACACAAAATTTTGGAAAGAATGTTATGGCACATTGTAAATCTTGTGAAAGTCTACTAACTGACAGTAAGTTGCATTTAAAATTAGGAACATGGAGAACTTCATTAACCGTCATTCTGTTAGGTAGAGTGTAATCTCCTCTACCCTTTACGGCTACGGCTTCACCATTTGGTATAGTGACGGGTGGTTCATATCTCCCTTTTCTTTTGTTTTTGAGTATGGCTTCATCATATGTTATATGTTCTGTTGCACCGGAATCGACAACCCAATCACCTTCCTCGCCGATGTTACCTGCCATATTAGCCATAGGTGTAGTGTCTTCTTTATCCACGCCTTCTTTCTTTCCAAAGAACTGGATGAATTGTTGGTACTGGACAACGGTCATTCCCGGTATCGGGCTTTCCTCAACTTCTGCAAGAGCCGCCTTTGGCTTCGGTCTCTCTTGCTTACCCTTACCTGGCCACCAATCGGGATACCCGATGAGTTTGAAGCAACCGTCCTTGACATGACCGTCTTTGCCACAGAGGGAACATCGGTTCACATCAGGTTCACCGGAGGTCTTCTTGTGTTTCGGTTTGTAAGTTTGTTTTGCGGAAACGTGCGCTTGAAAAACCGAAGCCTCGTTCACGACCTTCTTTGTTCCTGCCATTGGATTCTTTGATATGTTGTGATTTTTTTTTTATTTTTTATTTTTTTTAAGATTGCTCTGATACCATAATAATTTTCATTATGATAATTCAAAGTAGAGACAACCTTCAATTGAGTGATAAAAAAAAACAAAGAAGATGCAGAATATAAATACAAGATGAAAGATGGAATTAAGCCTAAAATTATGTTCGTGAAATCAGACCAAGGATTGTCGTTGATTGAGGAGTGATATGTGGTTGACTGGTTGCCATATTTGTGGAGAGATAATTGATTCTCATTATTTCGAAGATCAAGAGTTGATTTCAAGGTGATTCAAGGAGGAACAAGCTTGTCTTTCATCAAGATTTCCATCATCAATCATACTTTTACTCTTGAAAGATATAAATCATATTCTTTTTAAACACTCTCGATGATGATTCTTGGATACTTGGATTGTCACTATTTTTTAAATCAAACCAAAGAAATGATTTTTGTAAAAATAAAAATATGAAGATATGTATGAGTGATGTTGGCCAAATGTATGTATGTATGCATATATAGTGTTTGTATTTTGAATTTTGTTTGTTGAGGGGAGCTAGTTTAATTATAAGGGTGCACGGGGCACCTTCGGTGACCCCGTGCGGGGAGTGTGCTCACCGTGCGGGTACACCGCCACCAACAAAAACCGAGCGGGGAGTGTTTAGCTCGGTGTGTGCTCACCGTTTGAGAGAGAGGAGAGAGAGAGATGGGGTGATTGGTTGTTAATGTGGGTCCACCCTTTTTCCACCAATCATATTTTTTTCTTCTTTTTTTATAAAAAAATAATTGTGTGAGTGGAGTGATGGCAACGTTTGAGTGCAAAATAGGGACTTAAGAGAGGAGTTGACATGGAATAACTTGATTTGTTGTGGCTAAGTGGGGAATACTCCCCACGTGGGGAGCACCCCGTTCACCCTAATGATGTTAATGAAACTCACATTGCTATTTCGCACTATCTTATTTTATGTCTAAGTATGGCACGTGTATTGATGTAAATACCATACTAGATTTAGTAAAAGGCTAGGTAGGAAATGCACACACTTTGATATATAATCTCACCTAATAATTATTAACGGAAGATTGAAGGATAGAATAAGCTTGTGTGTTTGTGTTACATAACATATTACTTCTAGGCCCATATGTTAAAAAAAATGTATTATAGGATTTTAATATCTTGCTAGCTAGGACTGAATAAAAATCATGTAATACCCTTGCATAGGATTTGATCTTGAAGGTTATGAGAGCATGTAATACTCCAACGTGAGGAATTGCTTTCTAAAATGACATATATGACTTGGGTGTGGATGTGAGTGTGGGTGTGCAATTAGTTTGTCATAATTGTATCAATTACTTATAAGCACATACTTGAATTCTTGTAGATTGATTAGGAAGCCAACTTACACTAAGTGTGAGTTACATAAGTGTAATGCAAATTAAATTCCTAGGATTGTCACGTATACTTTATGCACAAAGTGTTAGCTTCATAATTATACTTCTGGTATGTTTAAAAAAAATCGCATATTCTATTGGAACTGAATATCTCATGACCGATGCTTATCTTCTTTTATTTATTTATTGGTTTTATCTATTATTTTGTTTAGATGTACGTAGAAACAGGAGGTGTGCATGGGGAGTTTGTTATGCTTCTCTTCTCTTTTTCATGTATTTAAGTTCTGGTCATGAAATAAAAAATCATCACAAAATCAAAGAAACAAAAGCTCTCTGTTTACCATTTTTCATGGTATCAGAGCGGGTCTTACAAGATTAAGATCATCAAGATCGATTCGGCAATGGCCGGTGATAAAGAAAAGTCGACCGGAGCCGGTGAAGCCATGGATACAAACTCGCCTTACTACCTTCATCCCTCAGACTATCCTAAACAACTTCAGGTCAATGAGAATCTAACTGATTCCAACTACAAAGATTGGATTCAAGAAATGACTAATTTCTTGTTTGCCAAGAACAAAATAGGGTTCGTTGATGGAACCCTACCCAAACCCGACAAAACCGACGACAAGTATATGCCATGGATGCGCTGCGATGCGATGATAAAGGGGTGGCTCACCACTGTGATGGAGAAAGAAATACGGGCTAGTGTCAAATACGCAAGTACCGCCATCGAGATCTGGAAAGATTTACAGGAGAGGTTCGGAAAGGAAAGCGCTCCAAGGACGTATGAGCTGAAGCAGTCAATCTCCGCTACTCGACAAGAAGGTGCGTCGGTTTCATCCTATTACACCAAGTTACGGGGCTTATGGGATGAGATTGATTCTGTGCTTCCAAGCCCAAGATGCGACTGTGGGAATTGTACGTGCGGGATCGGAAAGAAGATCACGGAATTAAAGGAAAAAGAAAGAACATATGAGTTCCTAATGGGTCTCAACGCGGATTTTTCGGTTATGCGAACCCAGATACTAGCCACCAAGCCCTTGCCGAGTCTCGGTGAAACGTATCACCTCGTAGCCGAGGATGAACAGCAGAGGATCATAGCCGCCGGGAACAAACCGCTACATGTACCAGATGCTGCTGCGTTTGGAGCCTCACAAACAGGAAATCAAGATGGTCAGTGGCAGCGAAAGACGGGGCAGAAAAGTGATAAAGCTGGGCCGGCTACCAAGACGGGTCACTGTACTCATTGTGGCAGAGACGGTCACGTAAAAGACGGGTGTTTTAAGCTCGTAGGATATCCAGATTGGTGGCCTGGCAAAGGAAAGAAAGACGGGGTAAAACCAAGGGCAGCCATGGCTGAAGCTTCGAAAAAAATTTCGGGCTTGACAGACGAACAGTATGAGATGTTCATCAAGTTGTTTGGAAAGCAAATGGATCAGAAAGCAAACACCACTCCTCCAAGGGCTAATATGGCAGGTAAGTTAAATGAACAAGGTGAGTGGATCCTAGATACCGGGGCAACCGAATACATGACTCACATTCGAGAATTTTTGGCAAAAATCTCCATGAGTGATGAGGAGGTCCCGGTCACGATTCCAAATGGGGAAGCCATTCCCGTCAAGGGAGTTGGTGAACACACGTTGAAAGGGGGAATAAAGATAAAAAACGTTCTTTTCATTCCCAATTTCAAGTGTAATCTTTTATCCGTTAGCCGCCTTACGAAAGATTTACAATGTGCAATCACCTTTTTCCCGGATTTTTTTGTCATACAGGGCTTGAGGGAGAGGAACTTGATTGGAATGGGTGAGTGCAAGGGGGGGCTCTACAGGATGGGAACCATGGAAGAAGATCGAAGAGCCATGACGGCGGTTACATCCAGCGAATGGCACAAGAGACTTGGTCACCCATCTCATGATAGGCTGTCCCGTATTCATTTCCTTAAGGTTTCTAGTGAAAATTCTAAAGACATTTTTTGTGATTCTTGTATTAAAGCAAAAATGACAAGGCTTCCTTTTCAAGATAGTTCTATTAAAACAAATGAGAGTTTTGATATGATTCACTGTGATATTTGGGGGGGATATAGAAGTTTTTCGCTTACGCATGGGACGTATTTTCTCGCTATAGTCGATGACTATAGTCGGGCGGTATGGGTTTACATAATGAAACATAAACATGAGGCGAGTGATTACCTAATCAGTTTTTACAATTGGGTTCTCACCAAGTTCAAAAGGGGCATTAAACGGATTAGGTGTGATAACGGAGGTGAATTCGTCTCAAATCGCATGAAAGCCTTTTATAGCGATCATGGGATTGAACTTGAGACAACTTGTCCACACACCCCACAACAAAATGGGGTGGTGGAAAGAAAGCATAGACACCTCCTAGAGATATCACGTGCATTACGCTTTGAAGCGAATCTACCAATAAAATTTTGGGGGGAATGTGTCTTAACGGCGGCCTACATTATTAATCGTTTACCGTCAAAGGTGCTTGATTACAAAACACCGCATGAGGTTATTTTTGGAAAAGAACCGTCATATGAGCACATGCGCGTCTTTGGCTGTTTGGCGTATTTTTGGAACACCGAAACAAAAGGGGACAAGTTTGCCCCTAGAGGCAAACCGGGAATATTTTTGGGGTATCCTTTTGGTACGAAGGGATACAAGATTTTTGACCTTGAAAAGAAAAATGTTGTGAATAGTAGAGACGTAAAATTTTTCGAAGGGACTTTCCCTTTTCAAACCGAAAAAAATGAAACAAATGATTTTGACAAGGAAATAGTTAGTCAAATTCATCATGAACCAGTGCATGAAAACATCACTGTTGAAAAACCCATACAAGAAAATGTTGTCAATATTGTTGAAAATAATGAAATGGGAACAGAGAGCACAGGGCCCATGAGCAACGATGGACAAATTGATGACAGTTGGGCCGATGGCCCATCAACGCCAACAAGTGATTCTGTCCAAACCGAACAACCACCTTTGGACACTACCAGTCAACGGCCTCAACGATCCAGAATGCAACCGGCCAAATTCAGAGATTATCACGTCAAGCTTCCCCCTTCCGTCAATGCCTCGCACCCAGATTCCGATCAAGGCTCCTCAACGGTACACCCTCTAGCTAATTACATTTCGTATGATAAATTTTCGAACACTCACAAGGCTTTCCTTACGGCCATCACGTCACATGATTAGCCTAAAAATTTTTATCAAGCATCACAGGATAAGAGATGGCGAGAAGCTATGCAAAAGGAGATCAAGGCTCTTGAACAAAATGGAACATGGACCCTCGAGCAGTTACCTACCGGGAAGAGAGCCATTGACTCCAAGTGGGTGTACAAGATTAAATACAAGCCAAATGGTGAGATCGAGCGCTACAAAGCGAGGCTAGTGGCAAAGGGTTTTACCCAAATGGAAGGTGTGGACTATCATGACACCTTCGCGCCGGTTGCAAAGTTGGTAACGATAAGAACTCTACTTGCCTTGGCTGTCAAGAAAAATTGGGTTATACACCAACTCGACGTCAACAACGCCTTTTTACACGGCGATCTTGACGAAGAAGTGTATATGAAGTTTCCGCAAGGTTTTTCAAGTGATTCAGAAATGCGAGTTTGTCGGCTCCGAAAGTCTCTATACGGGTTAAAACAAGCTTCAAGAAACTGGTACCACAAATTTACCGAAGCGTTACTCGGTTTGGGTTTTACTCAGTCTAGGGCAGATTATTCACTATTTGTCTATAAGAAAGGTTCGGTATTTGTGGCAGCATTAATTTATGTAGATGATGTGATCGTGGTTGGTAACGACATGAAGGTTATTCAACATACCAAGTCTCAACTCAACGAGAAATTCAGCATAAAGGACCTAGGGAACCTGAAGTACTTCTTAGGCATTGAGGTTGCCCGAACCAAAGAAGGTCTTGTTCTAAGCCAAAGGAAGTACACGCTTGACATCTTGGAGGATAGTGGAATGATGGGTTGTCGTCCTAGCGGGTTTCCAATGGAGCAAAATCTTAAACTTGACAAAGGTGAAGAGGAAGAAAAGGTTGATGCCGTCAAGTATCGACGATTAGTTGGCCGGCTTCTTTATTTACAAGCAACCCGACCCGATATCACATATTCCGTTAACGTTTTGAGCCAGTTTGTTGCTGACCCACGAAAAAATCACATGGATGCAGCTACACGGGTACTTCGCTATCTAAAGGGAACACCAGGCCTAGGCATATTGCTACCGAAAATGGGTGGCACAACTCTGGTTTCATATTGTGACTCAGATTGGCTCGGTTGTCCCCTCACAAGAAGGTCACAAACAGGATACTTGCTCCTATTTGGAGGTGCACCGATTTCATGGAAATCTAAAAAACAGTCGGTTGTGTCACGCTCATCGGCTGAAGCGGAGTATAGGGCAATGGCTACAACCGTGAGTGAAGTCCTATGGATACGGTCACTTCTTACCGAACTAGATGAACCTGCCACAGAAGGTACCGTGCTTTTTTGTGATAATCAGGCAGCGAAGCATATTGCAAATAATCCGGTATTCCACGAAAGAACAAAGCATGTGGAGATGGACTGTTATTTCGTGCGTGAACGGGTGGACTCGAAAGAGATATGGCCGGTTCACATCGACACCAAGCTTCAAATTGCAGATCTTCTCACTAAACCATTGGGAGCGCAGCACCTTCACGGATTACTCGTCAAGTTGAGCATGCAGGATCTACACGCTCCAACTTGAGGGGGAATATTGGAACTGAATATCTCATGACCGATGCTTATCTTCTTTTATTTATTTATTGGTTTTATCTATTATTTTGTTTAGATGTACGTAGAAACAGGAGGTGTGCATGGGGAGTTTGTTATGCTTCTCTTCTCTTTTTCATGTATTTAAGTTCTGGTCATGAAATAAAAAATCATCACAAAATCAAAGAAACAAAAGCTCTCTGTTTACCATTTTTCATATTCCAAATCTTCTAGTGTCATTTGCACGTGTATACATTTGGATACCAATGAGGTAGATGTTGAAGGCTTTCACTTGTATTTCTAACCAAGATTTACATAGTCGTGTCTTTGCCATGAATCACACATTTATGTCTTATAAAAGCATATACACGTGTAACCTAGTTTTAGCAATTTGAAGTTTGTTTAAAAAATACCGACTTAAATTGCGTTTTGAGACTAACATTATGTACAAATTTAGCAATAAATGTGTGTGATATATACTTTTAGGTAACACACTCTAAGATATGAAGAAAGAGTAGAGGGGACTTGAGAAAGAATAAAATCAATTTAGAATAAGCTTGTTTGAAGTTTTATACTTCAGGTTAGTTAATTCCTATATGATTGATAATTTGATATGTAAAACTTTTTTTTAAGGACCTCTTTATGAAAATTGAGAAACTTGCCAAACAATATTGTAACAAAGGTTTAGAAATACGGGTTGTTACAGATCCAATTTCAAGGGCAACAACGTTATGACGTGGAGCAAAACATAATGGTGAAAATGTCAGTCTTAGGGATATTCATGAACCATGAAGAGGGAACAAAGAAGAAAGGAGACTTGAACGATTTTAAATATAGAAAGTCAATAAAATAATCGACCATGAAAAAGACGTTAAGCGTCAATTTGTTATTGTTATTACGTTTTAAGCCATTGATCATATTATTAATCAAAATTAGATAATATTCTTAAAAAATATAATTATTGGTTTATTATTATTATCCCTGTTACCTGTATACACTTTTTTTTAATTTAATTGACTGCTGGTGATTTACAATTAAAAATAGAAAATTTGGAGAGGTAAAACAAGACGAGAACCGACCTTAGCTCAGTTGGTAGAGCGGAGGACTGTAGTGTGATCATGGCTATCCTTAGGTCGCTGGTTCGAATCCGGCAGGTCGGAATCGTTTTTATCTTTTCTAACACTTCAATTAATTACTTTGTAGCTTAATTTGTTTTATTTTTCCTTCAAATTGCTGCCTTACTTAGCGTGTGGTTTTTACAAACCAAGCCAAGCCAAGCCAGGCAAGCTCTGATAGAATTGTTGTTGCTTGCCATTAATCAAATAATATTAGCTAAGGTAGTGTTCTTTAAAATCTATGCATTGGTTGTTGTCCAAACAAGATCAATGATTAAATCTTAAGGGAGAGAGAGATTGTTGGAATATATATAATCTTGGAATCAAAATATTAACTAAGGTAGTGTTCATTTCATGGATTGTAATGGAATTGGAATGAGAATTCGCGCAGAAATTGAAATTTGATTTGTAATTTAGGTGTGTTTGTTTTGTAAAATGGAATGAAATTAGAATGTAGATTCCGTTCCTTATGTGTTGTTCAATTCCAATTCATTTTCTTGTTGAAACCAACAAAATAAGGAGTGAAATCAACATTCCAATTCCCTCAAGATTTCATTCCATTCTCTGAAACGAACACTACCTAAAAGTATTTATCTCTTTAAATATGTAGTATTTGTAATTTAATTAGTCAAATGGTGTGTTGGTACGAAGTATGGTGGATAACTTTCCCGCCAAGTAAGTGTCAAATGACAGTTAAATAACTGTCAATGTGTGGGTATAAATACCTGTGAACTCTTGTCATTTTATTGTAATCGTATGTGTGAATTAGTGTGAAATACTCTCTGCAATCTGTGTGTATATTGTGTTCTAGAGGAACAAGTGTTTTTCAAGTGAGCCTTTTGGTAGTAGAAGATCCGTGTCTGGTTTCGTCGTAAAAACCATCATTAGAACACGGTTGATAGTAGAAGACCCATGTATGGTTCTCTCCTAATAACACGGTAGAACCCTTGTTGGTGATTTCAGACCCGAGTCAGGTTCATTCGTAATAACATAACATGACAGAACCCGGTGGGTAGTAGAAGACCAGGGTCTTAGTACTGGTTAAGTCCTAATAAGCAGGTTATATTAGTTAAGGGACCATGTTGTACAACAAGTTATGGCATGGGTGGTTTCCGGATTTTATTACCTATTTTAACTGGTTTATATTAACCTGCATGCAACCAGAGCATTTTTTTTGTATATGTGATTACAAAAGGTGTAGGCATGTGAAAAACGAACGGACATAAACAAGAATCTTAAAAAGACTTTCTTTTGCAGCATGCCGTTGATTGTGTCCGTCAACTTCCTATCTGCAGGCTGAAATATGTTTGAACAGAATCTGATGCTCCAATAAAGCAATAAAAGAAAGCTTACCTATGCACGCGAATCAGGTTCAGTTTGAAGTTGCAACTTTATTGACTTTATGAACTTTATAAATACATCATTTCCACAATATCCACATGATATGAAATACCAAAGGGCTTGGCGTAAAATTTAGGAGTAGATTAGTGGGTGTGTGAGTTTGCTGTTCTAAAAAACACATATGATAAGAAATAGCCATGTCATCAGTGACTGAACATACATGCTGCTCTGATTGTCAAGAATTTGTTTCAGACGATGGAGACAAGTGCTTACAGTCGAATAAAGAGCGCGCTAAGTTCATCAGTCATACAAAGGGCCCGCATATTTTCTTTGATAAGTTGTTTCACAGGAGAGACACTCCGAATTCAAATGTGCTAAGTAGTTACGAGGAGGCAACTCTCGAGTCAATAAGGAACTGGGAAACCACAAAAGGGAAGCGGGCAGTTCTTTGTGGCGTGGCATACAATAAACAGAAGTATAAACTTAAAGGAACTAATTATGATGTGATCAACATGCGGGAATTACTAGGTTCACAGTTTTGTTTTCCAAGTAGTTCTATCCATATTCTTGCAGGTATTTCTAATCCTTTCACTAAAATTTTGTCACTTGTGTTGTAGAAGTGGCAATCTAACCCATCAACTGGCTATTTGGGCTTGTTTTTATTTTTAGTGGTTCAAACGGGTTAAAAAAAATACTTTAAAAGAAAGTGGTCAAATGAAAAAAATGCCACACAAAGTCAGAAAGTGTATTTTGTAATGCATAACACCGTTTAGAGTGCGTTTGGTTCGCGGAATTTTTTTAAGGAATTGAAATTTGTCAAAGGAAATTGGAATCTTGACAGTATATTTTGTAATCATATTTGACACACTAATTATTTGTAGAAAGTTCAATTGTTTTTGGATAAAATGAGTTTTGGGTCAACCCGATCTAACCAATACCAGAATTTACAGGTTTTGACCCGTAGCTAGGGGTGGCAATCATGTTGGGTTGGATTGCTGAACTCAAACACGACCCTTATATTTATTTGTATCAAACCAAACTCGAAAACACTTAAATCATGTAACCCACACACGACCGTGCAACGCATTGATCTAAATGAGTCAAACGGGCTTGTAATAAATGGGCTAAAACCTTATAAAATTAAAACGAGTGGATTTTGTAAATAGATTTTATATATTCGACAAAATGCACTTTACATCAATATCGCAGGTAAGCGAGCAACAAGCTGCGCCGCTACCCCTTTCTGGATAGCAAACCCTAGCCTATTAAAAACAAACCCCTGCCCCCCTGTTGATGAGCCACTGATGTGGACAACCTGTTGGACCCTAGTCAGCAAACGGATAGCTTCTGGAGCCAGGGATCCAAAGGTGTGGATTGATGGCTCAACCTAACTTAAACACGACCCTTTTAGGTAAACAGGTCCACCTGTTAGAAACGACAACCCAAAACCTGATTACTTTTGTGTCGTTCATGAATTGCCAACCCATCACACTTTTCCATTTTGCAACAAGTGCTTGTTTTCAATACACTGTATAAGACTTCTTTGGGTACTTTTACTATTCAGTTGGAGCTACACGCTTGACTCTTTATAAAAACAACTTGCAGAAATGGACTCGCACCCTCATCCAACAAAAAGGAACATCCAAGAAGCTTTGAGGTGGCTTGTGAAGGACAACCAACCTGGCGACTCGCTGGTGTTCTATTTCTCAGGTCATGGCTTAAGGAAACCGGATTTCTTTGAGGATGAACTTGATGGATTTAATGAAACAATATGTCCTGTAGATTTTAGAACTGCAGGAATGATCACTGATAATGATATTAATGACACTATTGTTAGACCGCTCAAGAATGGTGTCAAACTGCATGCCATTATTGATTCTTGTCACAGTGGAACAATTCTTGATCTACAAGATGTCTATAGCACAAAAAAGTATGTCTCATTTATCACATTTTGTTTAATTTAGATTGTTTCAATGGTTAGGCCTGTAAACAAATGAACTAAACATTTAGTGAACCGTCTGGTGGGAAGTTTGTTTATGCTCGTTTACTTAAACTTTATTGGGGTCAGCTCATCACCCCAAAAAAGTTTTAGAACCAAACATTCATTTTTTTCCGTTTATATTCCTTCATTAACGTTCATTTAGAGTATTAACGAACATGCATTTTGTTAACGAGCCAACGTGAATAAAATAATTTGGTCGTTTTAGTGTTCATGTTCCTTTGTTTGTTTGTTTTATTTAGAGTAACGAACAATCTCGTTCTTTTGTTTTGTTAAAATCCGTTTGTTTAAGTGTGCATTTTTTTGGTTCAATGGCAGGAAACTTTGGTTAGATAATAGTTCTCCATCTGGTGTTTACAAAGGAACTAGTGGTGGACATGCCATTTCTATCAGTGCATGTGAAGATAATCAACTTGCTGCAGATACATCTGTGAGTAGAACTTCTAATTGCATTTTTGATCTATTTGTAAAATGAATGAATCAACCCGGCCCGTCGATTTTGACTCTTACCATATGATATGTTCAATCCACATGAGGTTGATTAATTTTGAAATTTTGTGTAAAAGGCTTTCTCAGACTGCGGAAAGCAGATGGAAGGAGCCATGACATACACTTTTAAGAAAGCACTTATGGAGAAGCCACGTGTGAGTTATGCTGGTCTCCTGGCTTCAATGCATAAAGACATTTTGACTGCTAAGGAAAAAGGTTTCAGTCTTCGGGGACTGTTTCATCGCGAAAGACTACAGGTTAGACACACTCCAATCATGTTTTGGTTGGTTTGTATGTGCTATGCTCTCCCAAAGTCGAGTTTTTTTCTTTATAACATATTGAGCCCCAAGAGAGGGCCGGCCTCCAGAATCCTCTGAAATTATTGGACCAGTTTTAAATGGGTTTAAACTATAGTTATTATTTTATTATCATATATATATAAATATATAATTTGACAAATTCTTTGCTAGGAACTTTTTCGCTTTCACATTTTAAACACCAAAAAGTTTTATTTTTGACACAGCCTAGCCTACTCGTCAACATGCTTATCAAATTAAGTTGGACCGCTTACTCATGCCACCTAGCATACTATAACAATAATTCTTTTATTGATATTTTTATTATAGAATGCAAACAGTGATACAAACGAAATAAAGAAATTCCCGTACTTAAAAGAATGCTAAGGAGACCAATGGATGAAAATGGGTCGGGTCGGGTCAGGTATTAGTAATCTCATACCCATACCCACTTATAAAATAAAATCGTGTCCCATACCCGACCCAATACCCGTCGGGTATTTGTCAGGTAATTACTCGTCCGGTATCAAGTATACCCATTAATTTGTTAAAAGATATACGTTGGTGTTTCCAAATACATTTTTTTTACTATTATAATTATTATATATTTTATTTATACAACTACAATAAATTAAAAAAGTACATTACATAATATAAGTTTTATCATAAATTAATAATTACTTTATAATACTTATACATTTATATGTATGGGGGAAGGTTCATTTGAGAAGAAAATTAAATTAAGAAGAAAAAGAACAAAGGGTACAAATGTAAAACATTAAATAGTTTTTCTCTCAACTCATTTATTATTATATTTGACTAATTAATTAGTTATAAACACTATCATCCTTCACACTTAAATTTTTTATTACACACATCAAAATTTATCCTACACGTTTTGAAATTTATCCTGCACATATTGAAATTTATCCTACACAGCTCGTAATTCATCCTACACACATCGTAATTTATGCTACACTTTAAATTATATATTTTTTCTTTTTTTGAAAAATATATATTTTTTTTTTAAATAAGTTACAAATTTAATGTAGTTAGCTATTAAAAAGAAAGACTACTAATTAATGATCTATCTAAGTTTACCAATATACCCTTACACTAATATTAAATACAAAAATTAAATGAAGTAAAATGAAACATTCTTATTGATTGAACAAATACCCGACCCAATACCCGTCGGGTATTTGGTGACCTGTTTAACCTGTTTACAAGTCTTCAAAAATTATGATTTTTTTATGTGACGTACCTCTTGGAGGGTTAGGCCTTGTGTTAAAATTTCAAGATCTAACTCTTTACCAAAAATTCGTAAAAATTCATTTACTAAGCTGCAATCAGATTCGTCACTTCTGACTGCAGCTTACGGAAAAATTCATTTAAAATTCCTCGTTTATCCGATTGACGAAATTCCAATTGGCGATTCTTTTAATCACTTAAAACTTTCTCCAGTAAGAATTTGAGATCATAACTCAATTCCTAATTCAAGTTATGACATTCGTAATGGGCTGCAAATTCTGCCAGAAAACGCAGCTTGAACCTTTGATACGGAAAAATTCATAAAACGCTCAATTTTCGTCGAAAAAATGCGATTCCAGTGGGGTTTTAAAGATATTTCCTGGAATTACATTTTAGACTCAAGAAACACATGTTTTTGTCATGTTTTGTCTAGGTTACAGCCGATACAAGTCGGCTGTAAATTCTGATCAGAATTCAGCTTTCAATTTGAACATGTTTATGACATTATAACACTTATTCTTAGCAATCAAAACCCCTAAAAGCATCTCATAAACGAATTTAGTCAAAACCCACTTAGCACATGCAAGAGTAATCATCAAATCCCTAGTCTTTAATACTGAATCATCAATTTTTCAACTAGGGTTTGTTTCTAAACATGAATTCATCCTAGTTTCAGCCAAACATCAATCATTCAAGCTTGAATTTCGATTTTTATAAGTTCATCAAAAATCTCAACTTCATAAATATCAATAATTCGACATACCTTACGATCCCCACGACTAGGTGATCGTTTCTATGTATTCATGCATCTGATTCGGGCTGGATTTGACCTTCAATTTGATGCTTTTGTTGAAATTAGGGTTAGACCCTTTTTCTTCTCCCCTGGTCGATCGAACTGGAACACACGTATGTGTGTGTTTTTAATTTTTTTTTTTTATAAATGTTTTAACTAAAATATTTTCCTATTTACCCATCTTTAGCCCCTCATGTATTGGTTTGTTATTAAGTAGGCCACAACCTACTTATTTCTAGTAATATTCCCTCTAATTAACTAGGTTTATTATTCCTAGTTAACTTAGTGGGTTCGGAAAGTTCCTAACCTGTCTTATTTTAAGTCCCGTTAACTTGGTCCTTTTTACATACTTTGTTTTTATCAAAGTATTTATTTTCTTCTTTCTCTCTCTTTTTTTTTAACATCTAGTCGATTTATTTAAATCCTAATATTTATCGGGTAAATTTTTACCACTAACGGTATTTTACCCGTCATTAATATTAACGTGGTTTGACTACCAAACCCGTTTTTGGGGTGTTACAAGTCTACCCCACTTAAAGAGGTTTCGTCCCCGAAACCTTATTTACGTAATTCATTGGTTTAATCAAAAGATCCAAGTTTCGTTTTCACGGCACCCGTTTATTTTGGTCAAAAGTTTTCATCTATATTGACGCGTACGTCTTTCATGTGTAAGGCCTCGTGGGCCGTTACTTTCAGCTCGTATCCGTTATCTTTATTGATTATCTATTTTTGCGGTTAGACTTGTTAGCCGCTGATTACCTTATACTCCGTTACTCGGGTGTATATCCATGTCGCCATCTCCGGCTTTATGTGTGTTTACGGTTTCCTAAATCACCTCATACTACTTATGTTTATTAAAACGTTGTTTTTTTTTTTGACTAAAAATTTAATTTTTTTTTAGTTCACGTTTTCTCTCTTTTTTTTTTTTTTTTTTTTTACGTCTTTCTTTCTTATCTAGGAATTTTACATCCGAGGATTTGTTCCTTTCCATTATCATTTGATGCGGGAATTTCAACTAGTTCCCACGCTTAACCCAAATAACCCGTAGGTCCTTTCGCTTAGTCTCGTAGACTATTTCTTTAGATTTCCACCTTTTTAAGGTGAGACTCAACAATTCGTTTCTTTCCATTTGCGACCCAAAGGTCTTTTTGGTCTTGTAGAACTTAACATTTCTTATGATTCCTAAAGGTTGTGATGATCCCGTAGATTCATCTTTTACACATGTTGTTCTAAAACATACCTTCAGTGTCAATGCACCCCTTTTAAGTTTAGAAATTATTCGTTTTCATTCTTGAATTCTATGGACCTTGACCATAGTTTAAGGCTACATTTTTTTTCTTCCGAATGATCCTTCCGACTCTATAACTTCTAACGTTATTTACACGTCGGTTTGTCCTACGCTTACCGTTACTCAGTTCTTACCTATACTTCCTTACGACCTGTTACCCAGGTTCTTTATCTTAATGTTTTTAACATTCTTGTTTTGCTAATTTGCGTTTTTCCTGTCTAAATTACCAAGCGTTATTCTTAGTTTAACTCGTTTGACTTGTTCGTGTGAAATTTCATCACTTGTGAACGTGAAACTTCATTCTTTATTCGACCCGTTCAACTTTAAAATAGTTGAACGTAATTATCAAAATTTTTGTTTACAATTTCTCATCGTCTTTTAGTCATGACTCAAAATCCAAGTCTTTTGACTTTCTATTTCGCGTTCCCATCTCTTGGTTTACGCATACTTTCAAAATCCTACCCATCTATCGGGTATTTTACCGAAGTCATTATTAAAGCCACCGTCCCGGTATGTATTAAGACTTCATTTTAATTTATTTGGTCGTCTTAGCGAAGCCCATCGCTTTTATTCAATCAAGTCCTTTATTCTTTATTTAATTCGTTTGACTTGTCCGTGTGAATCTCATCAGTTGTGACAGTCAAACTTTTATCCCTATACCTTAGCATTCCTATTAGTCAGTCTGTATTTTCATTTACCTTGATCTTTGTCCCTTCTCTCGGGTTCGTTATTCTAACGTAATACGCTTCTGTCATCCGACTTGCGTTTACGTTTACTATCAAACATCTTACTTGTTTGATTCATTTGGGTACCTTTTTTAATTTGTCCCATTAACCCCGTCCTTACTACATTGGATGTAAATGTGTCCGCTATAAGAAGTTCATGGTATCATATGCCACTACTTACTTGGCCAGAGTAAGCGATTAACACATGACATACATGACCTTTTTATAGTTTTCACATCACGCCCTATGTAATTAACACCTCTATTTAGTTTTCTTGGAAATAATATCCTGGATAGGTATTCTATTCAGGTTTTTCAAGTTTCTAATTTACATATGCAACGATTATTCTTTACATGTTTGTTGCATATTGCTATTTGTGCGACTATATTTAAAAGTGTGCACCTGGTAATGCTTGCCCCGATGGGCGTTCCTTGCCATTATTCCTCTTCGCGATTGTTAAGCAATTTGGTCCTAAGTGAGCATGCTCCACTTGTCATACTTCGAACCGTTCTTCTATCCTTTCCGTCACTTGTTACACCCTCGCCATCTTCAGATGCGAGTATCCTTTTATTTAAAACATTTACAAAGATTAGTAATGTCAACTTCACTAAACGCTCGTATTATAATACAAGACTTTTCTATTATACGTGTCAACGCGCGTAATTTGGTTAGCTATATCTATCAATTATCGATTTGATTGGTGTAACTTGAATTACACAATAACTCTATGTGTTGTTCACAACACTTTAATCATATAGAATCATTAATATACATGTACTTACCGGATTTGCGATCAAGCCTCGAACCGAACACTTTATTCTTTTAGCCGTGAGCTCTGATTACCAACTTGTAACACCCTTACTATTAAATGACGGTTTTTGTACAAATAACGACAATTAAATGTGTATTTACGAGTACACATACATCTAAAAATACGGGTTTAATAAAACTTTTACAATTTAAAAATAATATAACTTAATGTATTTGAGTTTGTCGTTTAAAGGTTATGACAAAACGACGTGCGGAAGCTTGTATCTTTATCGTGTTCGGTTCCTCGTTGAGCTTGATCGTCATCCGGCATCCCGAATTATACCTATGATCAAAACCAACATGAAAGTTAGTTTTGATAGCGTAAAAAAAAAGTTTAATCAAGTTCATAGCATCAAACCAACTAAAACAAAATAATTTTTTCCAGATTCATGCCTCTCGCGCCACGCGAGAGGCTTCCTCGGCTTGAAATTCAATTACGACACTTTTTGTCCCGTTAGTGATTTGATCAAACAAACTTATTGGTTACCTTTAAAATGTCATGCATAACACGTTATATCAGTTTACTAATATTTAAGGTTCAAATTATGGGTTCTTAAGCAAATCTTAACCCGTTTGGCATATCTACTCATTTTGACCCGTTAAGGGTATTTAACACTTACAAGCTTAAATCACGCTTCTTTTAAGTTTACATCCTATCTCCATTTTTATACTTATCCCAAGGATTCAATTTATCAAAATGCTTATTTCTAAACAACTCTTAAAGGTTGTTTGTCCGATTTACCGCTCAAGGGCTTTTTGGTCAATTTTAGTCCTTCATTTTATGACGAAGGACTTTCGCTAATATTTGACCAAAATATCATTTTTTAGCTATAATTCTAAACATGCATACCTGGCTCGGGTCATAGGATTGACCCGTTTAATTATCTTTCACTATTAATTTCTAGTTAATAGCAACGCGAACCATGTGTTAATTCCTGTGATAAAAAAAAACTCAACAAGCGATCATCATATATTATTGACAAATGGTGTTAACAACACCATTTGACCCGTTTAGTCGAAATGACCAAATTTCATTATGAGATGGTATTTAATCACGATTTCACCCCTTTAACCTATCCCGGTTTACTTTTTGGATATCTAATTACCATTTCGCCTCTTTAACCTATCCCGGTTTACTTTTTGAATTCATCTTACTTAAAAATCGTTTCTCGTTTTGTTTGACCCGTTATGACTCATGCCAAATAGTTTCCTTTCAAATCCCTTTATCTATTGGTTAATCCATGTCCGGATTACTATTTTACCGTTTTTACCCTTTTCACCATAATTTATGGTTTCTTACCATTTTCACTTGTTCCGACTCGCATTATATCGTACCGGAACATCACGTTTCATTTACTTAACATAATTCATATTCAATACTCACAGATAAGTATTTTTGTAATAAAAATAAAAAGGCGTAAGCTTTACTTACCTTTCGTCCGATTTCGCCCTTTCTTCGCGTATTCAATCCGTTTGACCCGCTTCTTTTCCCAAGCCGCCGCCTAGCTCGTCAAGCGTCAAACTATCATATAGTATTCACAAGGTAGTTAGGTTAGTCGTTCTAGATCATAACCTTTACGCCTTATGAACTTTTATACCACTTTTCTTACCGAACTCTATCATAGGTCGGTTTGACTTTTAAAAGTCAAACCGCCTTATAGCATATGAAATTGAGCAACTAATTTGACAAACTCATGTTGGCGTTCCGCCCTTTACTCGATAGCACTATTCTTAGGCCACCATTTTAACTAATAAGTAATCCGAGTTCATGCTATTTTTAATACTAAGTTATCTTAGCTCTTGATTATCAACGTCACATTAAGCAAGTTCATATCACTGAAAATATGCTGTTTTTGGTGACCTGTTTAACCCGTTTACAAGTCTTCAAAAATTATGATTTTTTTATGTGACGTACCTCTCGGAGGGTTAGGCCTTGTGTTAAAATTTCAAGATCTAACTCTTTACCAAAAATTCGTAAAAATTCATTTACTAAGCTGCAATCAGATTCGTCACTTCTGACTGCAGCTTACGGAAAAATTCATTTAAAATTCCTCGTTTATCCGATTGACGAAATTCCAATTGGCGATTCTTTTAATCACTTAAAACTTTCTCCAGTAAGAATTTGAGATCATAACTCAATTCCTAATTCAAGTTATGACATTCGTAATGGGCTGCAAATTCTGCCAGAAAACGCAGCTTGAACATTTGATACGGAAAAATTCATAAAACGCTCAATTTTCGTCAAAAAAATGCGATTCCAGTGGGGTTTTAAAGATATTTCCTGGAATTACATTTTAGACTCAAGAAACACATGTTTTTGTCATGTTTTGTCCAGGTTACAGCCGATACAAGTCGGCTGTAAATTCTGATCAGAATTCAGCTTTCAATTTGAACATGTTTATGACATTATAACACTTATTCTTAGCAATCAAAACCCCTAAAAGCATCTCATAAACGAATTTAGTCAAAACCCACTTAGCACATGCAAGAGTAATCATCAAATCCCTAGTCTTTAATACTGAATCATCAATTTTTCAACTAGGGTTTGTTTCTAAACATGAATTCATCCTAGTTTCAGCCAAACATCAATCATTCAAGCTTGAATTTCGATTTTTATAAGTTCATCAAAAATCTCAACTTCATAAATATCAATAATTCGACATACCTTACGATCCCCACGACTAGGTGATCGTTTCTATGTATTCATGCATCTGATTCGGGCTGGATTTGACCTTCAATTTGATGCTTTTGTTGAAATTAGGGTTAGACCCTTTTTCTTCTCCCCTGGTCGATCGAACTGGAACACACGTATGTGTGTGTTTTTAATTTTTTTTTTTTATAAATGTTTTAACTAAAATATTTTCCTATTTACCCATCTTTAGCCCCTCATGTATTGGTTTGTTATTAAGTAGGCCACAACCTACTTATTTCTAGTAATATTCCCTCTAATTAACTAGGTTTATTATTCCTAGTTAACTTAGTGGGTTCGGAAAGTTCCTAACCTGTCTTATTTTAAGTCCCGTTAACTTGGTCCTTTTTACATACTTTGTTTTTATCAAAGTATTTATTTTCTTCTTTCTCTCTCTTTTTTTTAACATCTAGTTGATTTATTTAAATCCTAATATTTATCGGGTAAATTTTTACCACTAACGGTATTTTACCCGTCATTAATATTAACGTGGTTTGACTACCAAACCCGTTTTTGGGGTGTTACAAGTCTACCCCACTTAAAGAGGTTTCGTCCCCGAAACCTTATTTACGTAATTCATTGGTTTAATCAAAAGATCCAAGTTTCGTTTTCACGGCACCCGTTTATTTTGGTCAAAAGTTTTCATCTATATTGACGCGTACGTCTTTCATGTGTAAGGCCTCGTGGGCCGTTACTTTCAGCTCGTATCCGTTATCTTTATTGATTATCTATTTTTGCGGTTAGACTTGTTAGCCGCCGGTTACCTTATACTCCGTTACTCGGGTGTATATCCATGTCGCCATCTCCGGCTTTATGTGTGTTTACGGTTTCCTAAATCACCTCATACTACTTATGTTTATTAAAACGTTGTTTTTTTTTTTTTGACTAAAAATTTAATTTTTTTTTAGTTTACGTTTTCTCTTTTTTTTTTTTTTTTTTTTTTACGTCTTTCTTTCTTATCTAGGAATTTTACATCCGAGGATTTGTTCCTTTCCATTATCATTTGATGCGGGAATTTCAACTAGTTCCCACGCTTAACCCAAATAACCCGTAGGTCCTTTCGCTTAGTCTCGTAGACTATTTCTTTAGATTTCCACCTTTTTAAGGTGAGACTCAACAATTCGTTTCTTTCCATTTGCGACCCAAAGGTCTTTTTGGTCTTGTAGACCTTAACATTTCTTATGATTCCTGAAGGTTGTGATGATCCCGTAGATTCATCTTTTACTCATATTGTTCTAAAACATACCTTCAGTGTCAATGCACCCCTTTTAAGTTTAGAAATTATTCGTTTTCATTCTTGAATTCTATGGACCTTGACCATAGTTTAAGGCTACATTTGTTTTCTTCCGAATGATCCTTTCGACTCTATAACTTCTAACGTTATTTACACGTCGGTTTGTCCTACGCTTACCGTTACTCAGTTCTTACCTATACTTCCTTACGACCCGTTACCCAGGTTCTTTATCTTAATGTTTTTAACATTCTTGTTTTGCTAATTTGCGTTTTTCCTGTCTAAATTACCAAGCGTTATTCTTAGTTTAACTCGTTTGACTTGTTCGTGTGAAATTTCATCACTTGTGAACGTGAAACTTCATTCTTTATTCGACCCGTTCAACTTTAAAATAGTTGAACGTAATTATCAAAATTTTTGTTTACAATTTCTCATCGTCTTTTAGTCATGACTCAAAATCCGAGTCTTTTGACATTCTATTTCGCGTTCCCATCTCTTGGTTTACGCATACTTTCAAAATCCTACCTATCTATCGGGTATTTTACCGAAGTCATTATTAAAGCCACCGTCCCGGTATGTATTAAGACTTCATTTTAATTTATTTGGTCGTCTTAGCGAAACCCATCGCTTTTATTCAATCAAGTCCTTTATTCTTTATTTAATTCGTTTGACTTGTCCGTGTGAATCTCATCAGTTGTGACAGTCAAACTTTTATCCCTATACCTTAGCATTCCTATTAGTCAGTCTGTATTTTCATTTACCTTGATCTTTATCCCTTCTCTCGGGTTTGTTATTCTAACGTAATACGCTTCTGTCATCCGACTTGCGTTTACGTTTACTATCAAACATCTTACTTGTTTGATTCATTTGGGTACCTTTTTTAATTTGTCCCATTAACCCCGTCCTTACTACATTGGATGTAAATGTGTCCGCTATAAGAAGTTCATGGTATCATATGCCACTACTTACTTGGCCAGAGTAAGCGATTAACACATGACATACATGACCTTTTTATAGTTTTCACATCACGCCCTATGTAATTAACACCTCTATTTAGTTTTCTTGGAAATAATATCCTGGATAGGTATTCTATTCAGGTTTTTCAAGTTTCTAATTTACATATGCAACGATTATTCTTTACATGTTTGTTGCATATTGCTATTTGTGCGACTATATTTAAAAGTGTGCACCTGGTAATGCTTGCCCCGATGGGCGTTCCTTGCCATTATTCCTCTTCGCGATTGTTAAGCAATTTGGTCCTAAGTGAGCATGCTCCACTTGTCATACTTCGAACCGTTCTTCTATCCTTTCCGTCACTTGTTACACCCTCGCCATCTTCAGATGCGAGTATCCTTTTATTTAAAACATTTACAAAGATTAGTAATGTCAACTTCACTAAACGCTCGTATTATAATACAAGACTTTTCTATTATACGTGTCAACGCGCGTAATTTGGTTAGCTATATCTATCAATTATCGATTTGATTGGTGTAACTTGAATTACACAATAACTCTATGTGTTGTTCACAACACTTTAATCATATAGAACCATTAATATACATGTACTTACCGGATTTGCGATCAAGCCTCGAACCGAACACTTTATTCTTTTAGCCGTGAGCTCTGATTACCAACTTGTAACACCCTTACTATTAAATGACGGTTTTTGTACAAATAACGACAATTAAATGTGTATTTACGAGTACACATACATCTAAAAATACGGGTTTAATAAAACTTTTACAATTTAAAAATAATATAACTTAATGTATTTGAGTTTGTCGTTTAAAGGTTACGACAAAACGACGTGCGGAAGCTTGTATCTTTATCGTGTTCGGTTCCTCGTTGAGCTTGATCGTCATCCGGCATCCCGAATTATACCTATGATCAAAACCAACATGAAAGTTAGTTTTGATAGCGTAAAAAAAAAGTTTAATCAAGTTCATAGCATCAAACCAACTAAAACAAAATATTTTTTTCCAGATTCATGCCTCTCGCGCCACGCGAGAGGCTTCCTCGGCTTGAAATTCAATTAGGACACTTTTTGTCCCGTTAGTGATTTGATCAAACAAACTAATTGGTTACCTTTAAAATGTCATGCATAACACGTTATATCAGTTTACTAATATTTAAGGTTCAAATTATGGGTTCTTAAGCAAATCTTAACCCGTTTGGCATATCTACTCATTTTGACCCGTTAAGGGTATTTAACACTTACAAGCTTAAATCACGCTTCTTTTAAGTTTACATCCTATCTCCATTTTTATACTTATCCCAAGGATTCAATTTATCAAAATGCTTATTTCTAAACAACTCTTAAAGGTTGTTTGTCCGATTTACCGCTCAAGGGCTTTTTGGTCAATTTTAGTCCTTCATTTTATGACGAAGGACTTTCGCTAATATTTGACCAAAATATCATTTTTTAGCTATAATTCTAAACATGCATACCTGGCTCGGGTCATAGGATTGACCCGTTTAATTATCTTTCACTATTAATTTCTAGTTAATAGCAACGCGAACCATGTGTTAATTCCTGTGATAAAAAAAAACTCAACAAGCGATCATCATATATTATTGACAAATGGTGTTAACAACACCATTTGACCCGTTTAGTCGAAATGACCAAATTTCATTATGAGATGGTATTTAATCACCATTTCACCCCTTTAACCTATCCCGGTTTACTTTTTGGATATCTAATTACCATTTCGCCTCTTTAACCTATCCCGGTTTACTTTTTGAATTCATCTTACTTAAAAATCGTTTCTCGTTTTGTTTGACCCGTTATGACTCATGCCAAATAGTTTCCTTTCAAATCCCTTTATCTATTGGTTAATCCATGTCCGGATTACTATTTTACCGTTTTTACCCTTTTCACCATAATTTATGGTTTCTTACCATTTTCACTTGTTCCGACTCGCATTATATCGTACCGGAACATCACGTTTCATTTACTTAACATAATTCATATTCAATACTCACAGATAAGTATTTTTGTAATAAAAATAAAAAGGCGTAAGCTTTACTTACCTTTCGTCCGATTTCGCCCTTTCTTCGCGTATTCAATCCGTTTGACCCGCTTCTTTTCCCAAGCCGCCGCCTAGCTCGTCAAGCGTCAAACTATCATATAGTATTCACAAGGTAGTTAGGTTAGTCGTTCTAGATCATAACCTTTACGCCTTATGAACTTTTATACCACTTTTCTTACCGAACTCTATCATAGGTCGGTTTGACTTTTAAAAGTCAAACCGCCTTATAGCATATGAAATTGAGCAACTAATTTGACAAACTCATGTTGGCGTTCCGCCCTTTACTCGATAGCACTATTCTTAGGCCACCATTTTAACTAATAAGTAATCCGAGTTCATGCTATTTTTAATACTAAGTTATCTTAGCTCTTGATTATCAACGTCACATTAAGCAAGTTCATATCACTGAAAATATGCTGTTTTTGGTGACCTGTTTAACCCGTTTACAAGTCTTCAAAAATTATGATTTTTTTATGTGACGTACCTCTCGGAGGGTTAGGCCTTGTGTTAAAATTTCAAGATCTAACTCTTTACCAAAAATTCGTAAAAATTCATTTACTAAGCTGCAATCAGATTCGTCACTTCTGACTGCAGCTTACGGAAAAATTCATTTAAAATTCCTCGTTTATCCGATTGACGAAATTCCAATTGGCGATTCTTTTAATCACTTAAAACTTTCTCCAGTAAGAATTTGAGATCATAAATCAATTCCTAATTCAAGTTATGACATTCGTAATGGGCTGCAAATTCTGCCAGAAAACGCAGCTTGAACATTTGATACGGAAAAATTCACAAAACGCTCAATTTTCGTCGAAAAAATGCGATTCCAGTGGGGTTTTAAAGATATTTCCTGGAATTACATTTTAGACTCAAGAAACACATGTTTTTGTCATGTTTTGTCCAGGTTACAGCCGATACAAGTCGGCTGTAAATTCTGATCAGAATTCAGCTTTCAATTTGAACATGTTTATGACATTATAACACTTATTCTTAGCAATCAAAACCCCTAAAAGCATCTCATAAACGAATTTAGTCAAAACCCACTTAGCACATGCAAGAGTAATCATCAAATCCCTAGTCTTTAATACTGAATCATCAATTTTTCAACTAGGGTTTGTTTCTAAACATGAATTCATCATAGTTTCAGCCAAACATCAATCATTCAAGCTTGAATTTCGATTTTTATAAGTTCATCAAAAATCTCAACTTCATAAATATCAATAATTCGACATACCTTACGATCCCCACGACTAGGTGATCGTTTCTATGTATTCATGCATCTGATTCGGGCTGGATTTGACCTTCAATTTGATGCTTTTGTTGAAATTAGGGTTAGACCCTTTTTCTTCTCCCCTGGTCGATCGAACTGGAACACACGTATGTGTGTGTTTTTAATTTTTTTTTTTTATAAATGTTTTAACTAAAATATTTTCCTATTTACCCATCTTTAGCCCCTCATGTATTGGTTTGTTATTAAGTAGGCCACAACCTACTTATTTCTAGTAATATTCCCTCTAATTAACTAGGTTTATTATTCCTAGTTAACTTAGTGGGTTCGGAAAGTTCCTAACCTGTCTTATTTTAAGTCCCGTTAACTTGGTCCTTTTTACATACTTTGTTTTTATCAAAGTATTTATTTTCTTCTTTCTCTCTCTTTTTTTTTAACATCTAGTCGATTTATTTAAATCCTAATATTTATCGGGTAAATTTTTACCACTAACGGTATTTTACCCGTCATTAATATTAACGTGGTTTGACTACCAAACCCGTTTTTGGGGTGTTACATGAACATACTAAAATAAATCACTAATAGACAAAAGTTAATGGAAAATAAAAATACAAATTAAAAAATCCAGGTATATGGTTCGGGTAATCGGGTCGAGTATCGCTTAATCCCATACCCGACCCATACCTGCGAATTTTTTAAAACTAATCACATACCCGGCCCAATACCCGTCGGGTTTCGGGTATATCCGTCGGGCTCGGGTATTTTTGCCATCCCTAGATTATATTAACCAGATTTATATATCAATAAAACTATTATTATTATTATTATCTAAAGAATTACTGTAGAATCTTAGGAATAGTGTGAGTTGGATGATATGTACCCAGTACTTTGATTGGTCGGTTTGTTTGTTTTATTTTTTTTATCAAACCGCTTCAAAAGTTAAGAATATATTTTTTATTACTTTGGATAACCGCTAAAAAATTGTGGTTTAAGAGTTAAATGTGGGTTGACTAACAAAAAAGTAATTGAACCACAATCAGGTTAATGGGCTGATTTAATTGTTCATGAATGAAATGACCATGTGAAAGTTAAAAATTGTGAAGACGGTCCAATGGATTTTAAGTTAAGTTGGATAAATGCATTATACTTGGGCTGAAAAATCAGATTTAATGGTGCATTTATTGCGTTTTACTTGACGTCGCGGTACAAATTTGCAAATTTGTTTTATGGTATTTCCTTGGTTTGGTTCATCATTTGCTTACTATTTAACACGTTTTAGGACCCCCCACCCCCGCGTGCGGGGGTTTAAACACTAGTTGGGTTTATTTTAAACTACCGAGCCAATTTTAAATGGGTTTAAACTTTACTAAGGAGTATTGATGAGTAAAAAAGTAATGAGCTTACTTTAATATGGGTTTTAGTATTTAATGGGTTTAAAATAAATAAAATGTTAATGGTATAAGTGTTCAACAAAATATACGGATTTTTCTCTTATATATAATGCATAGAAAAATATAAAATTTCTGGCTCTCGCGAAGACAGGGACTTGGGTCGTTGCGTGGTCACATCTTGTTATCTATGGCAACAAAATAAATTTGTGGTAAAATATGTGATTCACATTCCAAAAGTCAAACTTTGGTTTTACTGTAAACGTTTGATCACTAAGCAAATCAAAATGTGGTTATGACAAGACATAAGGAATGTTGTGATTGATGTTGTCAAAGGCCCAAAGCCTGTTGCCTGGGCGGAAGGTGCACAATGGTGCACGTGTACGTGCCTTGTACGCATTTGATTTGACAACACTGGCTTATAATGGGTTCTCATTGTGTTATTAAATTTGATGCAGGAGCCTGTATTATCATCTTCCAAAGTTTTTGATGTAAATGAGCCCTTTGTGCTCTAACTCTTTCTTACCACATCAAGGACCTTTCACTTGCAACGGGATCACCTCTGTCCCTTCTTTCGCAATGCCCTTTTCTTTGCTTTTTTCATGTTTGTTTTGTTTCAATTATACGGTGTTCAATGTTCCTAATTGGAATAAATGATTGTTGATGGAATCCAATGAAACTTCTTTGGGCGGGAAAGCGAATTTGGTTACTTGGGTTGGGTTGATTTATCCTTTTTTTCCTTACTATTTTACGGATAACGCACGTGTAAATGGAAACCCGTGTATTACATGTTGAGGCAAGATATATTTACAAAAATAAGAGATAAAATACGAAGGGATGAATAAGAGAAGCAGGGAGAGGGGGGGGGGGGGGGGGTGATATTAGGCTCACATACGTATGACACGTGACGTAACAAGTTACTTATTTATTAAGTACAATTTATAGTTAAATTGTTGAAAGGTGGCAAAACACACCACATCCACCGATATCACACAACATAAGAGCACCCACAACAATGGACCAAATCCATACAACATACTGCCTAGTTAGCATGTTACATAATTCCAGACTACCAACACTCTAAACCCCCACTTTTTCCTCCAATAATAAACTATTCCACATCACACCCCACTTTTGAGTTTTGACCCACTTTTTACACACACACACACACAAACAAAAAAAAAAAAAAAAAAAAAAAAACTATTTTGAGTGGGTGGTCCACACTCTTCCAAACCTTACCCGTCCGGTTGAGCCACGGTCGTCTCCGAGAATGTTTAATTTTTTTGACCTTGGGCGAGATAAAAAACAGGCCTTACACGCCCTAGTAAAACAAGAATTCAGGACGGTTGCGTTATTTTTGTGTCACTCAACAATTCGATCAAACCCTATTATTGGTACTATAACGAACCGAACAGATTCGGTTCAATTCGAATAATGCGTAAAAAACCTATTTTAGAAGTTAAGAGAACAAAATATGTTTATGATTAATATAATAATATTAAAACAACATAAGAATTTAGATGTTTAAAAAAAGAAAAAGAATACCTAATGAATAGGAAAAGAAAACTTAAGTGGGCGGCAAGGGAGAAACAGTGATCATAAAAAAAGAAATGTATATGAAAGGGTTGTGAACGACTTCGGCAGAAACACTAAAGCACATTTGCAACATCAAAGAAGAGTACAAAAATTTTTAAAAAAATTGCTAACAGCCAGACTCAAGCTTAGGACCAGCACGTTGAAAGATAAGTCTGCTATTGCCTGGACTACGGTTGGTAGTTCTCTCTATTGGTGTAGTGTTTTAATTATATATAATATATGTATAGGGTAAAGTTCTTGTACAAATAATCTTAACATACTAAACATACAAATTGAAGGAAAACTCAAAAAGACAAGGTGGCATTTTTGTAATTATCAATAACTATCAAAGTTACTCTACAAATATACCTAAAAAAACCTAACCACTCCCCCCCACCCCCCAAAAACCTAAAAAAAACCTAACCCCCCCCCCCCCCCACCCCCAAAAACCTAAAAAAAAACTAACCCCCCCCCCCCCACCCCCCAAAACCCTAAAAAAACCTAACCCCCCCCCCCCCACCCCCCAAAAACCTAAAAAAAACCTACCCCCCCCCCCCACCCAAGCTAAAATGCTAAAAACTAAACCCCCAAAAAACCTAAAAAAATAAAAAAAAACACACAAATTATTTTATTTTATTTTTTTAACATTTTTTATTAAAAAATCGCTACTTTTAGTAGCAGCAAAAAACAAAAAAAAAAAAAAAAAAAATTTTTTTTTTTTTTTTTTTTTTTTTTTGCTAACGAAATGTAGCGATTTTTTAATAAAAAATGTTTTAAAAAAAAAAATTTGTGTTTTTTTAGGTATTTTTGTTGTAACTTTGATAGTTGGTGGTAATTACAAAAATGCCACCTTTGTCTTTTTGGGTTTTCCTTCAATGTGTATGTTTAGTATGTTAAGATTATTTGTATTTGATCTTTTGCCTATATGTATATGTGTAATATATGAAAAGATTAAAAAAATTACGGGCCCTTTTACGTTTTTGGCCTTGAGCCGGCACCCACCCCGCCCAATGCTCAGTGCCGGCTCTGGGTTAAGCAAACCTCCTCCCACCGCACCACATCCTCAAACAAGGAGGTTTGTTCGTGTGGTGGTTTGTGGAGCGGACCGGAATCACAAATTTAACCATTTCACAAAATTTTGTCTATATAAACATCGTTAACTTTTGTAATTTAATATTTACTTAAAAAAACACCATATGTATGTGAAGATGTGTCGTTATGCACGTTAGATTCTCCCTCCATTCACCAGTACTTATGATATTGTGTCGCATAAGCCCCAGCGCGTTTCACTTG